>JAUCBJ010007185.1:0-26272 GCA_032718475.1 Nemertoderma westbladi
CATAAACTGAAATTCGAATGCGAAATTTCTATTCGAAATCGGCTCGAAAGAAAAGACATTAAAGAAACAAATAAACGCGGTAACTCCAACATATATTTGGAATTCTTGATAGAATCATTGTAACCACAAATAAATATCATCCGCGTTTCCCCTACCAGACGTGCGTCTTGGGTATTATTACGGTAAATGCCCTAGACCCAGCCAATAAACGGAAAGACATAAACATCCACGGAAACGTTGTGTTAAATACAGTTGTGTTCGTTATATTTACTGGAGTTTCGAGCGAAACTTGTTTGACGTATCACCTATGCTCACTCGGCTCTAACGATCCTAGAGTAAACCTACGATCAGAGTCCCGGAATACTCGGTCAAACCTCCTCATTCCTTAGTTGGACCTCAGACCTGCGATCCTGGTGGTGTCGCGGATCCTCGCGGACTGTATTCACTGTTCAAAGATCTAGTGCTACCCTAACAATTAATCGGTAACACTCCGACAGTGATTTCTAGCTAGCCGCCCATCTTACCTAGCCGGATTGTGACGCGGACACCTAATATCACTATCCAACCGTATGGTCGTCCCCGTTTAACGCGATACAACCCCTCATCAAGGTAAAGGAGAGCGTTGTACGAAACGAGTTAAACGCTATTCTATAAAGATCAAAAAAGAAACCTGCGTTTGTTCAGATAAACGTAAGTTATAACAGTAAGTCCAATCGATAAACGAATTGGCCTTATCTCAATTCGATTGGGAAATCCAGAATCTCTAAGAAGTTATCGAACTTGGACGATCCTATTCTCTGCGAGAGTTTTGGATGAACGTATCCAGCTACGAGCGGAGGAAAATCAGCTCGAGGAGAAGCATATCGAAACGGCAGATACCTCGACCATAAACCTACACCTTCTGATGCAATCATATTGCACCCTTCACCCAGGAGTTATGGCCCTCCTAGTAAAGTGGCTCCCCCCAAAGAGAAAAAGACTCTTGCTAGCCTCAAAAAACTGCGTAAACGCCGTCTGCGTAAGAAAGACTAACTGTTTAGAGTATCTTTATATTTTAGAAACTGTGATTTTGTATATTTTATAGACTTAAATCCCATTTTCTGGGAGCGGTGTAAAAGCTTTTGCTGAATTGTCCGGTTATTTTTCCTTATTTTTCCCGTAAAATACTCTGTAGTTGGTTTACCAGGCATAAAAAGGCCGTGTCCTTGCTGTACTGGTGTTTTAGCGGACATAAAAGCTATTTCTTCTGTATTTGTACTTTAGAGGACATAATCCGTAATTCCGTGACGTAAAAGCTCGATACTCTTGAAAACAGTGTCGCTACCATGACGACAGCTAACAGCTGATATTGCCACGTCGACGTTTCTTTGTTTCTCTGTTCTCTCGTTGTTCAGGTTGACCAATCAGAGCGTTTGTTGTCTTTGTGTTGGAGGTATATACAGAAACTCATTAGTTCAGTGTTATGTTTTTGCCCAGAGCCTAAGAACCGGCTTTGGCACCTCCGTGTTTTCAGTTTTTAGTCTTACACTAGTAGGTTTAATTATAAAGGGCATATATCCTTTAACTGACCTGACTCATGGAATCACTGCTGACTGATCATACATGCTGACTGCTGAAACATTGCAAACTCATAACAATCAGTGTTTTCATTGTTGTTTTATACTGCTATTTACTGTCAGTTCTTCATAACATGGTTGATGAATTATTATATTTGGAATAACGATAAATAACCCCGAAACCCAATATTCTTGATATACCGAAAGTAAGAGAGAAGGGTTACAGATAAATGATTGTGACTTATGTTAAAGTGGTTTGAAGTGAATCTAATGTTATTTGATAGACCCTACATGAGTCAGTCTGTGTTCCTTTTATATGTGACTAAAATCAGTGAAGATTGGCAAATTAGTGTGCAGTATTGTGCAGCATTGTGTATGAGTGAGTCTGTTAAAGAAGCAATTCCTAAAGAATGCGCCATATATGTGAATTATAATTAAGCCATATCGTTGTGAGTAGTTTAAGTCATAACTCTGTTTATATAGATAAAGCGCCACGTCCTAAAGGAACTGTTAATATTCCCGAAGGTGAATAATATTGTCAGAGATTATATAATACTGTCAGTCGAATAATACATTAGGCTTACATAGCAATAAAATTAAACCGTCGAACCCAATCTCCCGGGAATATCCAGCGGGTGAATGATCGCGCACAGATTGGTTTCGACTAGTGTAGTGAATCAAATACTTGTCATAGACTAAAAACCGATTTAATATCTAGCAGACATCTTAATTTGGTGGGTTAAACTGCCAAAGGTCTGAAAGCGCGAACAAGTACAATGCACACATCTCAAACCAGACACTACAGTATATAACATTGGAGGTGTCTCATTGGTTCCCCCAAGCTTGACACTAGAACAAAATCGCCTCCGCTATTGCAGGCCATTGCTTTCGCCGTGAGGACCAGCCAGTGCATAATCTTGTACTTTGGCAGCCTTATGGAGTGAATAAGCATGGTGGACAGCCCATGACTTTCTTGAGACGCATCTTAACCCTATTAGTACCGGGGTATAAAATGTTGTACAAATACCGGGGGGGGGGTCATATTGACCCCCCCCTCTAAAATCTACAAATATTAACGAAAACGTCTGATTTTTTGTTTGTACGTAGGTATCACTTGTCTGGATCCGACCGAAAAAAAAAATTTTCGAAAAAATGTACTGGGGTGGTTATATTGCAGCACCAAAATTACAAGTAGTGCACAATTTTCACCAAATTTGAAAGTTACATTTTCGGCTAATTATTTTTCAATACAGGTTTTCTGGGGTGCAAAATACATTGGAAAATATTAAAAAATGATATGATTACTATAAATGGCTGTTTAATCCTCTCTGCGTAGGAAAAAAATGAAAAAAACAAGTAACCAGCACTTTTCAGTTAGAACACAAAATTTTTAATTCACTTATACGATGCTATAAATTCACATTTTCAGGTTTTCGAGGGCGCTGATTCTAATGGAATACATTTCTAATATGCCAGATCAATGGTACTTGTATTTTTCGGCGTAATTTGGCAAATTTTGGTGCTAGCACCAAATTTCGTACCCATCACCAAAAAGTACAAGTTTGCGATGTCCAGTGCTGTTTTTATTGATTCCATCGGATTCAGGACCCTCATAAACCTGTATAACGCAAGAAACACGGTGATACTATCTACTTATCAATTTGCATATTTTCCAAAATTTGGTGCTGGCACTACAATTTTCACCCACCGGCGAAAAATACAAGTTTGAGAACTCTTATGACATTTTTACTGATTCCATTGAATTCAGAACCATTACAAACCCGTATAACGCAAGAAACAAGGTGACACAATGAATGGATATATTTGATGGTTTTCAAAATTTGGTGCTAGCACCACATTTTGCACCCACATCCGAAAAATACAAGTTTGAGATGTCTAGTTCGATAATTATATTTTCCATTGAATTCAGAACAGCCATAAACCTCTAAAACGCAAGAAATAAATTGTCACAAGCAATTTTATCTATTGAATGGATTTTCAAAATTTCGTGCTAGCACCAAAATTTGCACACAGCACCGAAAAATACAAGTTTGATACGCTTGGTGCAACTCGTATATATTTCATCGTATCCAGAAACCCAAAAAACCCCAATTGCGTAAAAAACAAGTTTCAAACGATCCATTTACAAAATTGACTTATTTCAAAATTTGGTGCTGGCACCAAAATTTGGTACCCACCGAAAAAAACAAGTTTGAAATTTCTAAATCAATTTATATGAATTCCATCAAATTTCTAACACCAAAAAACCGGTGTAAATCAAAAATAGAGATGTTACAATTAATATTTAATGAAATGTAATTTTCAAAAAACGTCTCAAAAAAAGTGCCAAAAGTAGGGTTAAAAAATGGTGCTATAACTCGAAAAGTACCCAATATTTTTAAAAACGGTTTTCACTACTAGGAAGACAATAGATTTTTAGGAAAAGTCATAAAATTTCAGATTCCCAACTGCGTTTGTTTAAGAATTATAATTAAAAAACCACGGGAGGGGTCATATTGACCCCCCCCCGGGTTTAATAGGGTTAAAGGACACTGGAATTGAAGATGCGGATGATCTAGCAAATGTCATGGGTGATAGGGAGTTGTGGCGGCGCAATTTTGTCGACAAGCCGGCACAGCAGTCTTAAAAATGCAGCTGCAATGCAGCATGCCGATCCTAGTAGTAGTAATTACACAAACCAATATTGGATATTTAGTTCCGTTTTGGAGTTCGCCTTGTAGACACTAACTCTGCAATAACTTTTGAATGTTTGAATGAATTTTTCTCAAATTACGTGCAAACCTTTTCTACATCGATTCTGTTTCAACAAATGTAATACTTAAGTAATATTTAAGAAATCCACCAAAAATATTTTATTTGACTTTTTTCGCCGAGAAAAATAGAAAAATCAATTGAATCCTATTGTTTATTTCTTTCCCTAAGGAAAAAGCATTTCTATTTCTCTCGATTTTGAGGTATGTTTGAGTGAAAAAGCAACAATTTAAGAATAAAACTTTTTATTGAATTTCAACAACATAAGCTCCGGATTGGCTCCGGATTAAATTGCCCGGAGCCAGAACCAGAGCCGGAGCCAGAAAATTGGCCCAGAGAGCGCCGGATTTCCGGAGCCGGAGGCGGAGACCTGTTGCATCCCCAATGGATACATATGTTCAGCATACTTTCATATGGGATTCCTGATGAATTTATTGCAGCAATCTGATCAGTAAGTATACTCTATGATGTTTCGATAACATTTGTGTTTACTGTACATGGTACACAGATCCATTCAAAGTATGGGGGGAGTCCTCCAGGGTGTTATACCTGCACCATTCTTATTTATAATTGTGGTTGACTACGTTCTACACATGTCCTTAGATCATCATAATGTGATGGGGTGATGGAAACTCCACCTACTGGCTCCAGAAGTCTAGGAAATCCAGTCAAGCTCCTAACTGATGACTTATGAACTTTGTTGATGACTTATGAGTAGGCCTACTCTCAGGATCACAAGAGGGAGCCTCAGCTCATTAGAACGGGACGTTTCTAGTGTTTTTGTTAACTCCAAGAAAACCAAAATTAACTTCGAAATTCCTCTCAGGAAATGTCTGATCGAATAAGGAAATGTGCCAGGAAATGTCTCGCTCAAAGAATGTGGACGACTTATGTTACCTGGGATCGCGGATCCGGAAGTGGTCAGAATCGTGGAAAGCATTGAATGGGCTTTCCAACATTTGGAAGTCACGCAGAATACGTCGGAAACTTAAGGTCCGATTATTTAGAGCAGTAGTAGTTCCAGTACTCCTCTATGGGAGTCCAGAACCGTGGACGATCGGCTATGACATACGGATAAGCGTACGGGAACCATATCTAATCCATATCATATCGGAACCGTATCTAATCTTAGTGAAATATCTATCAATTTATTTCTTCTCTTTCAGCTGTTTATTTTACTGTTAGTTACTGTTACTCGTGCTAATGGAACAGTAACGTACTGTATTTAAGTTCAGTCAAGGAGTGGGATAAACCATGAGGGAGAAAATTTATATACTTTCAAAATGACGCTGAAAAACGCAAAGTTACAGTAGGCCCTATATGGTACAGGTACACATTAAAGTATATTATATAGACGAGGATGGTTTTAAGAAGGCATTAATTACAGTAGTATTGGAGAGGAAATTGTGGATGTTACTACAGTATATATATTATATATAAATATATACAGTATATATATATGGAATATTGATTATATAAGTGAATGTGCATCACAAGGAAGAAAATGCGGAACGTTTTTTATAACAATGTTGAGATTCTTCACACAATAAATTGACCTTTTTAAACAATAATGCAGTACTTTGATAAAGCTAATGAATTTACATTTACCGATCAGTATGAGTACTCTATATAACAGATACAGTAGCTACACCTCTGTATAGTAATTAAATAATGTAGGAAAATTCTTTATTAGTAAAACATTTCGCCCCCTAGAAATTTTCTGTGGGGGCAATTCCCCCCCTGCCCCCCCCCCCCCCCTTCCCGTACGCCTATGGACATATACACCTATACTTGAAGAGCTGAACTTGTTAGAAACGAAATTGCAACAACCATGGAGAACCGGGAAATCTGCAAGGGCTTCTCTTCCAAGGTTTTAGCTCCCCCGACCTATAGTAGTACTGAAAGTACTACAGTTAGTATTAATTGTATACTGTACAGTATTAGTAGGCCTACAAAGTAGTTTAGTACTTTCTTTCATACAATAATCAGAAATTAAACCAACATGTATATAATTAAATGTATAATAGTTGGTGAACATTCGGTTGGTAAGAAGTTATTCTTAAATTGCGGCGTCACAAAGAGTATTACTGGATTACAACCCCTTTCTACTACTCGAGATCCTGACAAGGCAGGTTGGAGATCTGATACATTACGTTTAAAACCCAACGTTATTCATTTAATATCCAACGAAAGTGGTTCATACGAAAACTCTCGTTGGGATTCATCCTCGTCAGGGTCGCTCATCAATGGACTCCCTTACAAGATAATATGTCATATCTATGATGGACGCCCAAGTGAAACTCTTGGGGGCGAAAACGACGACGAGGTTGCGTCTACTGTATGTGTTATTTGTTTCTCTGTGGTGCAACCGGTCTCCTTTCATCGTGTCAAATCATTCTGGGCCAGGAAAATGAAAATACTTTTGCCAGGCGTTCCCATTTTATTACTAGGTACCAAGATCGACCTAAGAGGGAATTCCAATAATCAGAGGAATTTGAATGAAGCACCTCACATTCCTGTATCGCGGAAAGATGGAGAGAAATTGGCTAAGCAAATCGGAGCAAAAAAGTACATGGAATGCAGTGCCCTAACTGGAGAAGGGGTAATTGATGCTTTTCAAGAAGTAGTGAAAGAAAGTTTTTTAACTGTGGACCTTCTTCAATCATGCTGTAAATGTTGTATATGTTAATTAAGGAAAATAAGAATACAATATTTTCGTACACTACAGAACAATAGGCCTACTGTACAATACGGCCCTTACATACCAAAACCGTCTAAGTCAATTTTTTTTCGAAAAATTACATCTGCATATATTGGGAATCAGAAATACGAGGCGCATCTTTCTAGCCAAGTCTTAAGAAGTAATTATGAAGTCCTAAGGAGTTATATTTTTGCCAAAACCGTCTATCTCAACTTCTGTCTATCATAGTAAATCCCAAAACCATGTATCTTTACTTGGATTGATTTGGGATTAAACACTAAGTTTGGATTTTTGGTTTCCTTTATGCGGAAACCGTCTATCTGTGTATTCTATATATCTGTGTATTCTGTCTAGTTGTATTCGGTTGGATTTAATATCTAATAATTATTTATTTTTCTATTTGCCAAAACAGTATCTCTTCTACTGTATGATTTACAATACAATAATGATACTGTTAACTTGCCGCATTGCCTAGAATTATGCTTTTACAAGTACCTAGTTTTACTAGTTTCCTAAAATTTAATCGGTTATTCAAAATGGCAAACACATTAATTTTCGTGGGTGCTTTCTGGCACCCAAGACCACTATTTCTCGCGCTAAAATTTTCAAACCTTTTATGGCTAACTAAAATAAATTTATTTGCGGTATATCGCGTTTTTGGATGTTGACGACGATAGTAGTTCTCAAATATAACATTCGAGAAAATTTTTGTAATTTTGAATATGCCCCCTGGGGCAGGAAAAAAACAAGTAGATCAAACATGATAATCAAAACCAGCATGAAATCAAGCCAATTTTAAGACCTTTATTGTGATTTTTTATTTGATTTTTTGGATGCTGATCACGAATATGATACTGGAATATATCGTACCTTGTTGATTACGGTATTTTCGGATATGTGTCAATGTGTGGCACGAAAAATATAAGTATAGAAGAAATTTGTTAATAAAAAATCATTACTAAATCTTAACCTACTAACTAACATACTAAACCTTATTTTATGAGACTGAGACGCTGATCACGAATATGAGACTCAAAAATATCGTAATATACAACCAAAATAAATTTGTTGTCTTTGTAAGTTTTATGCTACTACTGTATGTACAATTGCATTTTTCGTCCCACCAGAAAAGCACTAAAAACGATAGTTGCGTTTCCACTAAAGGTTATTAATGAGTTGTATCGTGATCAGCGACCTTGAAAACCAGTATTGCTTCAGAATTACCCAAACAAAGGCACAATTTAACAGTTTGAAATTTTTGCTACTTCTAATTTTCATCCTGGGGCATCAGAATGGCACAAAAAATGACGTTTGACTTACCAGAAATATTTTTAACAAGTTTCATCTTTATCAGCGATTCATAGCCGGGCCAGATAGGGTTTATATGTGAGATATAGTCTGATTTGGCATGTAAGAATGCCTAGAACTTCAGGTTAAACAAAAAAATTTATACATGGCAAAACAGAATATATCTGAGATAGACGGTTTTGGCATACAAGTGTCTATCAAAACAAAAAAGCAAATACGCTCTATCTCACATTGCACTATGTAGATCGAAGTTTCAGTTAAAAATATGCAGTTCAAAGAATTCTATGACTATAACTTACCTAAAGAGATAATTTCACAGGATTTCCACCAATCAGGAATCAAATGATACCAGGCCTGGTATGTATTTTGCGTTTTTCTCAAAACTATGTAAAAATTAATTAGACGGTTTTGGCATTTAAGGGCCGAATACAATAAATGTTGAGTGTTGGTTATCTATGTGGGACGAGCGGAGCTTTAGCGAACTAATACTGAGTCTATACTAAGTCTTTATTACTACTTTTAAAAGTTCTACAAGCTCATGTAGTAAATTTATTTTATTCCAAAATTGTAACACTACTCAACGCTGTTAGTATTAACAGCGAGTTGTTATTTAGCACTTTACAACGTTTTGAGGACATTACAGCATTGTTGGCCTGTATATTTAGTATTGTACTGTATTTGGTGTTATCCGTTAAGTAATGTCCCGTTAGTGGACATTACTTAACGCCGGCATTGGTTACCACGTAAACAATAGGTGGAAATTTGCCTGACAGCCAGATAGGCCTACTGCATTACTTACCGGTAGGCGGGGTATAGCTATTAATAACCAGTAGGGCCTAGCTATATTATTATAATATGGCTCCAAACGCCACCATAAATATAAGCTAACATATTTATAACATAATTTATGTCATTATTACATTTATTTATACAGCAACAATTTTAATTTGTGCAGTTTCTATCACTTATAATATATATACAATCATTTCGTAATGTTAAAATTTTGGAATATAAGTATATACATACTGTACTTGTTGCAAAGTACTTTACAGTGTTCTGATCCTCGTGGCTTTATTTTCACTCACTCACTAACGTTCGTTCGTGTAACAAAGCCACTCGGATCATCACATTGTAAAGTGCTACTTTACACACAAGTATGTAAATAGTTATTACAGCCATCCCTACTATAAAATTTTTAAAAAGTTACTAGAAAGGCCAGATGTCTCAATAATGACAGATGGGTAAATTAATACCAATAAAGGCAACATTTCTATTTCTGAAGCCAAAATATTCTGGAAATATGTCTAAGTAGATAAGTGAAGAATAAAAGCATACTAAAAATACATACTTTTATAATTTTCTTTATAATTTAAATGTAAAATAAACTTATAAAAAGATCTGGGAGGGGGAAAGGGAGGGGGGGGGGGGGGGGGGGGTGTTGGAGCTACCAAGTTACAAAAACTGAATTTTTGCAAAATGAAACTTTGCCGATTCTAGACTAAAATTTGATCCCGCATCTGAATCTGAAACACATTTATTCTTATCTTATCTTACTTTTATTTCGAATTACAGGTAATTTTGCATAGACAGATTGTGGTGAAATTTAGAAATTTTTATGCTATGGTTGTGACATATAATTTCGAATTACTTTTGGATTTCTGTGTTGGAAAGTTAGAAACAAATATTTCGATTGTTCTTGTTTTACATAAACAAGATTTTTGGTATCTATAATTTGCACTGCCTGCTCTACCGCTCTACGGCATATTTGGTAGGGAAAGAAAGTAACATTATGTACAGAACTAAGTAGAGAAAGTAACTTTTATGTACAGAAGTAACTAATATGTATAAGTAAATAATGTAACTGTTGAGAAAGTATGTAGAGTATAATAACTCTATCATGTGGAAGCAGGATACATTTACTGTGTAGTGACTACCGGTGAGTACAGGAGGACTGAATCATAAGTTCAGTAGTTGTTTACGTGAAACTGTTATGTACTAATCACTGAAATTAATATAGCGCCGAGCCGTCGTTGTATAGCAAACATACCATTTTCTGATATCATTAAACTGTAGAGCCGTATGTAAAGCTGCCACCATACAAGTTTGTTATGCTGTAACAGTTGTAGTACAACGCATGCACTGCACAGTCGCACAAGTAAATAATCAGGCAGGAGCAGGACTGACATTTAGATTCCCCCTAGTAATTCCTCATAAAAAATATATTCTAATAAAACGAAGAAGACCACCTACACCTTAGTACAAATACCCCAAAGCTAAATTCATATTTGTATTACTTTTTTACGTTCCTCGAAATAATACTTGCTTCTCAGCTGTGTAGGCCTACTGTACTTTATAGCCCTATAAAATCCGGATCCCGGACGCATTATTGCTTAGGGAAGACTTCTTGTATAGATACAATAATATTGCAACTTTTATAGATTAGATTTTTACATATTAGGATTATATATTGTAGTTACATGTAAATTACATATAATATTGTTATTGTGTTATTGGACACCGGTTTATGGATAATTTGTTCTGATTTTAATACTACTAATACACTAAAAATATAGCCATGATGTTCGACATAGCACGGTCTATAATGCTATGATACATTGGTCTTGCAATGTCCCAGCCTAAATTACCGAACATTAAAGAACCTGTCTACCTAATTACAGCTATTTTGAATGTCCAGAATATATATTATTTTAATTATAACATTGAGGCGGGATATTAATTCGCCGAGATGGGATTTGCGTCGAGTTTTCCCCCCCTGTCTCATTTACTTATAGAATATGGGTTTAGCTTTCGTGCAGTTATTTCCGGTATCATTTAGTGTATGGCGTTTAGGTTTAGGGTTAGGCGATACATACACCTGTATGTTGCTCATGTTATTATATTTGTTTTTGTTTGCTGTTTATTTGTTTGTTTTGATTGTGTCCTTTGATGGCCCTAGGGCTGAGTACTATTTTGGGCTTAATGTCCTGATTCTATATTTTTTGTAGTTTATGGGGTGTAAGACTCTTGTGTTTACTTTTAAGTTTACTGTATGTCTATTTTGACATTTATTTATACAACAACTAATTTAATTTGTGCAGTTTCTATCATTTATAATACATATAAGGTAATTTCGTAATGTTGCGATTTTGGAATAAAACTAAATTTTGCAAAGTACTTTACAGTGTCCTGGTCGTCGTGACTTTATTTTCACCTACTCACTACGTTCGTTCGTGTACCAAAGCACTCGGTTCATCACACTGTAAAGTACTACTTTACACAAGTATGTAATAACTATTTACATCATTGTGTGCAAAGTAGCACTTTGCAGCGTTACGACCCGAGTTTATTTATGTACCGAGCGAGCGCAGCGAGGGAGGTCTGCATAAATAAACAAGGGTCTTTAACAATGATGTTTGTAATTATTACATTATGTCAATTTAACAGCGTATACGAAGAAAGGATTTTATGGATGCTCTTTTATAAATTTTAATCAGGTACTATTTCAAATATAAGTGAAATTTATTAGAAGGTACACTGGTACACAGTATTAATTATACATTTAAATCAAATTAAAGTTTATTGGAAGTTATCTCCTGCATGGATGTGATAAATCTTTGATCCATCGTCGACTGAAGCAAACTGAGTCACCGTCTGTGTCAGTTCAGTTTCACTGAACCTGTCGCCATATTTTCTTTGGTCATTTTCTCTAAAATGTCTTCTATATGACGTTTCGACATATGTACTGTAATACAATCTTATACGTTAAAGAATAAATTATTATTAAAACATAGAGTAGCTACTCTATGCTAACATAGAGTCACCGCAAACTGGACGCACGCATTATACAAACACATGCTGCTTTATTGAATAAAGCAGAAGGCATTAATATAAATGGAAATAATACATTCTGAATACGGTAATTGAAGTTGTTTCCATGTCATTGATTACTTTGCAGCGTTCCGATCTATAGGCCGCAACGCTGCGAAGTAGAACTTTGCAGCGTTACGAGTAATTCACCAGAACGCTGTTAAGTTGACATAATGTAACAAATAGTTATTACAAAAATAAATTTAGAACATTACTATTAGAACACTAGTATACTAATATTAATTATGAATATTTGAAATACAATCATTGAAAGTTGAATGTAAATTGAGCACCACTAGCTACAGTACCACTTAATCTTTCTTTAAAATTTTCCCTTTTGAACTAGAAGTATCAAAGATATCGCAAATTTGATGTCAGTTATGCACCATTGTGTACACCATGTCCTGGAATATAGTGTCGTTATTCAGGTACCTTGCCCCCCCCCCCCCCCCCTCCTTCCCCCCAAATTTTTCTACAAATCTTAATAAGATAGCATGAAATATGAATCAGAGATAGTTTCACCTCCTCCTCCGTGGATGAGCCAGAGATTTTATTTTTGCAGTAGCTACAAGTATTTGTAAAATGTGTCTCCGGCGATACTTCACAGGTCACAGTGCAATCATTCTTCAACCTTATTGTGATTTGTAGGTACCAATAGAAAGCGGCCCATGGAAGGATTCCAAATATGTAAAAACATTTGAATTTGGTTAGGAAATACCTGAGATATTGGCGTTCGAATGTTGCTTGTATTTACTTCCCCTGCCGGCCATTTATTTTATTTAATAAATAGACCATGGTTCTAGAACATTTTGTTTATTCCATACGTAGCTGGACAACAATGCAATTATTAATTATTAATTACACTATTACGTAGCTATTCATAAGTAAACAAAATGTTCTAGAATATGGTATTTTTATTTAATAGAATAAAATAGCCTCATGCAGATGAAAAACCATGCAACCTTTGAACGCTCGTATCTCAGCTATTTTTCAACGAAATTTAGATTATGTTACATATTATTTGGCATCCTTACATGGCCAGCTTTACATCAGTACCAACAAATCCCTATAAGGTTGAAGAATAACTGGAGTGTAACTGGTAAATATCACCGGAGTCACCTTTTTTAACGTTTGTAGATAAAGATTGAAAGCAAAAATAAAAATTCTGGCTCACCCAGTAAGGAGGAGGAAGGTGAAACTATCTCTGTTTCAAATTTCATGCAATCTCATTAAGATTTGTAGAAAAATTTGGGGGGGGGGGGGGGGGGTGTCACTGAATAACGACACTATATTCCACGACTTGGTGTAATTAAATAATACGAGCTACTACATATAGCCTACCATTGGTAGTTTTACTTTGTTAGTGAAGGTGATATTCCAGAAAATTAATCAAATAATCTTACCAACTAGCTACAAATCAAAAATCATACAATTAAACATTTTAAGGCTAATTTTATTATAAATTACAAACGTAATTACTGATCTAGAATAAATAATGCGAAATCAACAGAATAAACTTCTAGATAGTTGATTGGATAAAATATTTTATTATCGTCATTTTTGAAAGATTGATAGGATAATTAATTAATTGTCCCCAAATGTGGACTTTGTCCGCAATTTGGCGGACAATAACATATTTGAATGTCCTCATCAGAGAAATCGTTAATCGAGTTTCATTGCAAACTTTACAAGGTTAGCAATTTATACCCCAATTTGGCGATAGCAATTTGGCGGACAATAAAGGGGATATTTTAAAAAAAATATATTTATTTTTTATCAAAAATGGAAAATAAAAGTTTCACATCGGAAAGATAATTCCGTAGAAAATATTTTTAAATTCACTGTTTAGTTTTAAATTAGTTTGTAAATATTGAGAATTACATAAAACTAGCCAGTCGGCCAGAAGTGAACCTGTCCCAAGCCCCTTGAGTGTTTGTGGGCTTCGGTAAATCCTTACTTAACTCTCCTATTAATCGCAACGGGTCCTCTCTCAGCGTAACGAATTCATCGACCCGTCTGTCTATCGACTCCGACTGTAACCGTAGCAACGCGCTGTTTATGTAACGCTTTCGACGTTCGTTCCCCTCGAGGTAACCATGGTAACGTCGACAATAATAACAGGAGGTTGGCTGGTGGATGTGTACGTGGGAGGCCGTCTCGTATTTAGTTTTTAGGTTGGCGAGTTTTATTCGTTCTATTAGCATTGGATTGATGCCGATATCCTGGGAGCTGGTTACCCGGGAGACGGGATGTCTGGTGACATCGTCGTCTTTAAATCTATCCAGTTTCGCGTGAAGATTGTCTAACTTGTCGTAGAGAACTTGAATCTTTTAAATTAATAAAGATTTCGTTAATAAATACTTTAAGTTTAATATGAGAAATACAGTATTGATGATACATTATAAATGAATATGAATATCACTAAAAAGTGACAATCCAACTCTGTACTGTGTGTACACATGTGTGTACTATCGGGAGAATCTAATATATATTAATTAATATAATTTTTTACACCATGACCAGTAATTATTACGCGTCATATAATATGACATAAATACACCATGTCCCGTAATATAGTGCTATTTTCTGATGACACGGAACCCCCCCCCCCCCCCCCCCCATATTTATATATTAATTGTATCATATTGAGAATAATCTGTATTGGTGTGGTATTATGAAGAATACCACGATACGGAAGGTGTGATTTCGCAAGACACTTTTTAAAACGCTTATAAAAAATTTAAAGATATAATAGAAAATTCTGGCATCAAGGGTACACCGAATAATAATAAAATAAATATTATAAATTAATTTACCGTACAGTACCTTTTTTGAACAAAATACATCCCTTGCTGGAGTCTCTATGACCTCTTTGTAAGCGTTGGGCGGTCTATATAGCGGCAGGGCTTGTAGATACTGTATCTTGGAGCGGAGGTATGCGCTGCGTACGGGAGCCGTGTAAACAGCAGTAGGATTGGGTCTGCGCGCGTCGTCACAGAGGGTGCTGTTACGGAAAGATGAACCCATCGCTGCCTGCGGCGAGTTAAAGTCAACGGAAGATTCGAAGGACTCCGAATAAGAATTTGAACTCTAAACAAAAAGCGATTAAACTTACGAACAATCCGTACCGTAACACCAGATAGTTCAGTGTTGGGTTGGTCTCAATATCCCCAGCCAGAGACAGTAGACAGAGTTTAGCGATTAGGCCTCTAGATCGTGGAGAGGAGACCCAAGATCTTCTTCCCCGACGAGAGCAGTAGAGGCTAAATCCACTCGTCGACCACATCTCCGTCGATTCGGCGCGGCAGTTCGAAACGGTAGCGACAGGGTGTTCCGCAAACCAGTCCAATACGGGTATTGGGTGGGTTGCAGGGTTACCCCGCGGATCGGATGGTTCTGCCACAACGAAACGACCCAGAACGATGAAAACTGTGGAGATTAAGAGCGGGGACATTGTGCTGTCTGGCTGTAGTCTGACTCAGGGATAAAAACTGTACATGAATTAAAAGTAAATTATTTAAATCAACTAAGGGTTGGCTACTCGATGAGGACATTGTTTTTGGATTTCATGTTTAACAATCATTTTATATTTGTTGTCCTCATTGTTTTTTCTGTGTTTCATCGTGAGTAATTACATTTTTTTATTCAGTATAGAATTCTAGAATAATTTTTTAATTATCCAATGGCTCAATAAGTTGCCCTCCTTGTGTGAAAACATGGAGATACGATTTATGTCGACGACATTGCCTTCAATAAGATATGTCAGCAATATGATTTATATTTCTATGGGGTGTTATAAATAAGTAAAATCATAATAAAATAAAATATAATCATGCTGTTTTTAATTTCACTACCGGTAAATTGCGTACCTGTGTTGAAGAGGTCCATTACTTAGGAGAACATTAAAGCTCTCATTTTTATCGGTGACTCAGACCTTATGAACAAGCGCAGTCATATCTCTATGGTAACTACTTTTTGTATTGTCTTCCTAAGTTTTTGATGCAGTTTATTTTCATATAAACACAGTATCTTATTAAATACTCTGGAACATGAGATCGGCATTGCAAGGACAGCACTAGATTGGTTTCGATCCTACTTGTTGGGCCGCTCACAA
Organism: Nemertoderma westbladi; assembly: GCA_032718475.1. Taxonomy (NCBI): domain Eukaryota; kingdom Metazoa; phylum Xenacoelomorpha; order Nemertodermatida; family Nemertodermatidae; genus Nemertoderma; species Nemertoderma westbladi. The sequence goes on from JAUCBJ010007185.1 coordinate 16,319, forward strand.
CAAGTACGCATTAACAACTCATATTCTCAACCTCAGCAATTAAGATACGGCCTCCCACAAGGATCAGTACTTGGCCCAATACTATTTACTATTTATACACGTTCACTCGCAAATGTGATAAGGAAATACGGACTGTCCCTACATCTCTACGCAGATGATACTCAAATATACATAACATTTAAGAAATCAAACCTGAATGATGCAGTGGATATCACTGAAAAGTGCCTTTCCGAAGTTCGAGCATGGATGGACTCACATCTTTTAAAGATGAACTCAGATAAGACTAAAGTGGTCATGCTGCAGTCGCAATTCGGTAAACAAGTTGAATCCCCGCACGTGATAATCGGTTCCGAGACTATTGGTTGTAGCGCAACTGCGCGTAATATCGGTGTTGAAATCGATTCTCATCTGACACTCCGCAAGCACATTGGAATTACTGTCAGAGAAGCATTCTATCACCTCAGGAACCTTGGAAAAATTAAGCGCTATTTATCCAAAGATAATCTTGAGATTTTGATTCATGCGCTTGTCACAAGTAAATTGGACAACTGCAACTCCCTTTATTACGGTCTTCCGACTGATTCCATTAAAAAGCTACAATATGTGCAGAACTGTGCGGCGCGTCTTTTAGTTGGTCTCAAGAAAAGTGACAGGCAACGAATGACCCCTGTACTAATGCGACTACATTGGCTTCCAGTGCAACGTCGGATAGACTATAAAATTGCTATGATTACCTACAAGTGTCTGAATGGAACAGCACCAGTATATCTGCGAGATCTACTGTCACCCTACACGCCCTCCCGGTCACTGAAGTCATCCCACTACGAACTGCTGGTGATCCCTAGATTCAACATGGTGCACTACGGCAAGCGCGCTTTCTCAGTTGCTGCCCCGACTATTTGGAACAAACTGCCAATCAACGTTCGACAATCACCAACCATCGCGGTTTTTAAGTCGAGGCTAAAAACACACTACTTCCACCTGGAGTACGAGTAAATCTGCATAATCATGTTCACACGATGTTATCAATGTCCGTTTTTAATTAAACTGTTTTTATCTAATTTTTTAGCAATCCTACATTTTAACAGTGCCATGCGCCTTGCTCTTAATTTAGGAAAGGCGCTATATAAATATTTTAATTATTATTATTATTATTATATAGTTACTCATTATTGATTTTTGGTTTCTGAAATATGTTCACTATTGTTTTAAAAAGCTGAAGGTTTCATAAAGCACCGCTTTTAATAGCTGAAGGTTTCATAAAGCACCGCTTTTAATAGCTGAAGGTTTCATAAAGCACCGCTTTTAATAGCTGAAGGTTTCATATAGCACCGCTTTTAATAGCTGAAGGTTTCATATAGCACCGCTTTCGTCTGTTTTTCAATTACTTTTCTAGAGGTGATGTTTGTTTGTACACAATAAGGAATATACATTAAAGTCTGTTTGAACTCAAACATTTATAATATTATAAAGGCATTTATTCATCTCTAGAATTCAAAAAAACTTATTACACTTGATATTTAATATAGATGGGGAAGTAGTAATGTGTTATATAATGGATAAATAAGTTAGTTTTAACAGCAGACCAATACCGAAATAGTTTAATTTGGTTTTTAATATAATTGCCAATTGAATTTGGCAACCCATCTTTTATCAATTTCTTCCACACAAACTTCAGTTACTTCTAGCAATTTATTTAAGGTACCATCTGTCATCTCATAATTACATAACTTACATGAAGGAGCATGTAATTTCATTCGGAAATTGAAAGATTAAAATTAAAGATTAAAAGAAAAGGTCATCCTCCTGTGGAAAGGGTGTTTCTCACCAGAATCCCTCCGTGTTTGTCTCGTCTTTACAGCAGTGCAGTCACGTTCGCCAAAAACGATAGGGACTGATTCAGTCAACTTATTCCTCCGCTCCCACCCCATAACTCTGGTTTCTCTAGACTCATGTGTTGTGTGGAAGGAAGAAGGGTTCTCCTAGAATATAGCACGGTTGCGCTATATTCGCGGAAAACTTGATATTCGTATCATATCGAATTGATTTGAATGTATAATTTACCTAATATATTTATAGAAATTGCACTAAATTTAATATAGTTGATGGTAAGTAGGACACGAATAGTATTAAAATCCTAGTAGAAATAGTGTGTCCGACCCTGACTGGTGCTTTAAATTATGTGATATTAAAGTAAGTAGTACACTACATTTAATGAGAAAGAGGTTAATCCCCAGCAGACAACCCGACCAATTCCGCAACCCAGTAAGTGTCCAGCGCAACCGTTATCTGTAGCTGATGCATATCCGCAGCCTCTTTATTATTAAGAAGTGAAAAATTTTAGATTTTTAATAAAGGATTTTCGGATAACGCAAATATTAGTAGTTCATCCTAGTCCAATCTCACTCTCGGTGAGTTTTTTACTGTGTTATCCAATACTAATCTTAACTACTCCCAGGGAGCGCTAATAGGCTACCACTGTACTGCTTCAGTCTGTAGGTATATGTCATGGGAATCCGCCTCCCTCAACCTCTGTTGTTTATACCAGTTGATCTACCTGCAGACGTGTGCAGTTGTACAAGAGTCCTAAATCCAATGATGTGTCTTATAGACAATAACTGAATTCCCCCTGGCCATAAAAGTCACCCGCCTTAAAAAATGATATATTCTCTATATACGTAATTATATGATATTTTCATTTTCGAGTAAAAGTTATATTTAAAAATTAAATAAACCCCCCTGTGCGAAATTATTGACTTCCTTGTGACTTTCAGGTAATTACTCACAGCTTTCGGTTTCGTTTATGTTGGAACGTAACTTCAACTACTTTTTCACTCAAGTTTACGTTCCTGCCTCGCTTCTGGTCATGCTGAGTTGGATATCGTTTTGGGTGCGTCGAGATTCGGTACCCGCCAGGGCCAGTCTCACCATTACCACGGTTCTCGCTATGATTACGCTGACAGGAGTCATTAATTCTAGTCTCCCAAAGGTTTGTTTATAAAATCAGTTCGCATTCCAATGCTAATGCTACACCTTAATGTTAAATTAATTTTAATATTTGCCCTTTTTTCTTATATTTAGTGTCTGACAATGATATTGTTATTGATGTTCAGTTTGTCAGGTAACAGGTTTGGTAATATCACTCTGTAAGTCATTCACAGTGATACAAAATTAAAAATAGTGCATAGTTAATTTTTTAACTTTTTAACTTCCATAATCCGGATACATTGTTTATTATGTGATTACAGGTATCAGAATTGAAGTCTCTGGATGTGTATATCGGTGTATGCCTGATGTACGTGTTCGCGGCATTGGTGCAGTTTGCTGTTGTTGTTTACTTCAACAGGCCTGGCAATAAAGATCATAAAGAAGTTGCCAAAAAGGTAAAATTTAATTTAAATTTTATAAATATTTTAGAACAATAACATCGCTAATTTAATCTTAAATTAAGTTAAATATCGCTTAATAATAATATATGATGTGATGTGGAATACTTAATGATATAAAAATCTCATAAATTTACATATCTCACCCCAACATGCATAATTTGCAGAGCGAGCATCACTTATTAGCTGACGGTTAACAAAAATATATACTGTGCAAGATTATCATCCCTAATATATATTAAAAGAATCTAGTTAAAATAAATTGCTTTATTGCTAAGCCGTGAAAGTCCAGGATAATCTAGAAAACTGATAACGTTCGAGGTCCCCAGGACCTGGTGACAGAATAATCGACAAAATGTAGATTATAGTTGAAATAACATCGATTTTCGTGAGCAGTTTCGTCCATATTGGTGATGTAATGTCCATATTGGGGTTGTAACGTTCCAAATTTGGGATGTAATGTTCCATATTGTGGTTGTAACGTTCCATTATGGAGATATAATCGTCCATATTGGGATATAATGTTCCTTTAAGGCGAGAATGTGGGGCGAGACACGTATGGCGAGCCATCAGCGAACTGATATAATTATACTATGGCCGTTTCTCAAAAGTCTGTGTGTGACGTGTGTGTGTGTGTGTGTGTCGGTAGCCATAAATGTCGGAAGCCATAATCGAAGTTAATATCTTCAGTTAAATTGTATGGTTGAATCGAATTATTTCGATTCTTCTATCGGTAATTAATTATTTAGGGGGGTAACATTTATCCCATCTGGTATAAAATTAACATGGGTAGATTCGCCGTGTCCCATTCTATCAAAGTCTTTACTTTATACTCGAGATTAATGTCAAGTTGTATAGTTATTTATTGATTTACAATTAAAATTGCATTTTTATCAATTAATTCACACGCAGGCTCTAACCGCCTAATGACAGTCAATACGGAGTAATTCCTTCCCGTGTCTTAGCAACGCTGAGAATGTCCTGGCCTGTTAGAGGCAGACTGCTGCTGGTTGGGGATGGTAGGATAGCATTAATTCCCTAAACATTCACTCACTCTCCATAGAACTGGCTGACGGGGGGGTGTGTGTGTGTTTAGGTATCAGTTATTCAATGACATTAATATTATTACTAATGAAGGAATAGTGCTCCTTCAATACATCTCAACAGACATCAATTCATTGCCTGTGCCTACCAACGCGTGCTCCATAACATAACAACATATCCTTGATTTCCATCACCTCTCACCACAATTATTATTAGTAATTAAAAGTTTCAATTCGGTTTGTCGTTCCGTTATCTGGTTATTCAGTTATTGCATTATTAATAAATAAATGTTTTAAAATATATCTTACGAAATATGGTTAATCATTAAAACTTGTCGCTAACATTCTCGCTATGGGGGTTTTAAAGAGTGTTGATTACATTTCTGATGTCAGTTTTCACGTTTACATAAATCTAGTCTGTCTGTCTGTCGGTCTTTCTGTCAGTCAGTCTGTCAAAACATAAAAGATAATTCAAATTAACTAACAATCTCGCTATGGGGGTTTTAAGGGGTGCTGATTTCATTTCTGATGTCAGTTTACAGGTTTACATAAATCTAGTCTGTCTGTTTGTCGGTCTTTCTGTCAGTCAGTCAGTCTGTCAAAACTTAAAAAAGAATACAAACTAACTAACATTCTCGTTATGGGGTTTTAATGGGTGCTAATTTTATTTCAGATGTCAGTTTTCACGTTTAAAAAAATCTAGTCTGTCTGGCTGTCGGTCTTTCTGTCAGTCAGTCTGTGAAAACTTAAGAAAGTATACTAACTAACCAACATTCTCGCTATGGGGGTTTTAAGGGTTGCTGATTTCTTTTTTGATGTCAGTTTACACGTTTACATAAATCTAGTCTGTCTGTCTGTCGGTCTCTCTGTCAGTCTGAACTACTGCACTGTGGTTGGCATTACGCCATATACCTAACACTAATAATACAGTCTACAATACAGCCTATCTACAGTACAGAATGGATTTTTTGCCACGAAGAGCAATAAATGTCATTAATACTATCCACCAGTATACCTTCTCCAAGAGCCTTCTAATAAAACATGTATTCCAGCATGACGTGCACTGCACGTCTTCGTGCTGTCCATTGTGACGTGCAGTGGACGTCATAGGCTCTAAGAGGTTAAGCAACACGGTCCCTACTTCGCCCTGTCGACACCCCAGCCATTTTTCACCAATCCTTTTTAGAGTTTTTTAATTTTTTTGGTATTGGTGAAAGTTCTACAACATTAGTAGATATGTTTTTTATGATAGCTAGTGTTTTTTTGCTAGCTAGTATTTTTTGAAATTATAAAAAATGTGAAAGTCCATGATATTTCAGGTTAAACCTTTGAAGAATATATTAATGACCAAAATAATTTCCAAAAATTACTAGATAGTAAAAAATACTAGCTATATACCATAAAAAATCTACTAAGGTTCTAGAACATTCACTAATATAAAAAAGCACTCAAAATCACAAAAAATAGAGGTTAAAAAACTCATTCGGGACTCTTTTGCTTAAGGAGTCAAAATTGTAGAAAAAATTCCCGAAGTTTGCGACGTTTGCGAAATTCGCGAAGAATCCGACAAGTTTCTGTGCCCTAATGGTTTCGTGACGAAACAATAAAATCTTACACACTTAACACACACGAACTAATTTAATGTGTGTATTAGTATGCCTGAATAATTAATTAGAAATTGAATTAATGAACGCTATTTCAACATGAAATCTACGGAATCAATACACAACACACGCACACTACTGAATTTAACAATTTATATAGATTGCAACTTTTATATTTGGCTACCTTTTAATGGGTGACTAATTTAATTATTCACCCCTATATATTTGTAGCCTTGTTAATTTGTGCCTCTAATTGAATCAAACATTAAACTATGTCACAATATTGGTCTGTCGGTAGCTGGTCAATGATTCTCTCATAAATGTGTTAATTAGTCGCTGCTCAGTCATTGAACATTTGAACACGTGCTGCTCGAAGACCCCACAACGTGTACCTGGAGGGGGTCAAAAAACGAGAAATTTGTTGGCTTCTTTTGTTCAGAATTTTATGCTGATTCCAAATATCAAACCGTTTCAAATCTTATTTTTTGTTTTCGATATGTAGTGATTTGTCGAATTTTTGCAATTTATATCATTTTTCATGATTTTTATTTTGGTTGGTTTAGGTTATTTTGGTTTTGTTTCCCACTTTTGTCCATTATTTTATTTAAAGATTATTAGCGGGAAATTCAAATTACACTGCATACTTTTTTCTTTATTCGTTTATTTCGTTTAATTATTCACATAACAGACAGACGTTACATTTAAAATAGAGTTAGCACATAAGATTACATAGGCGAGGCCTACTGCACAAATAAACTGATATCCAGTTAAATATATCAACAGCTTGAGGCGCATAGCTCCGCGAGTGCGTGACTCAAACTATGGAAAAGTGGATAATGAAGTAGTGTATATAAGTAAGTAGTAATGAATGTATGTAATTACAGTTATAATACTTATTGAAGTATTATAAATTAAGATAATTAATGTTAATTACAATGCTTAAACTTTAATGGGAAAAAATGAGATTGTACGAAACTCCAGCGGAAAAGTAAAAATAAAATATACAATTAATTTAATTGATGCGGTTAGTAATAGAAAATACCATGAATAAAGAGACAAGGAGAGGATGGCCTATATAGGATTAGTATATTATTTTTGTGTGTTTTACGGTTTAGCCACTAAAATTTGGAATTTGGAATTATGAGGGGGCAGAAAATAATAATTCATAGCGGAAAACATTATTTACAGCGGGTCCAGAAAATAATAATGCCTAGAATATCAACCCCTAAGCGGAGTTTCTATATGGTAACCGTTACAATACTGCTAAAAAGATACGCCCAATTAAACCTAGTAAAAGTCCGTATGATGGGAATGGGTATTGGGCATGCCATGCTGCCGATAAATCTACTTTCAGCAGCGATATCAGCTAGAACTGTCTGTGGAACATGTAAAGAGGGTCCTGAGTTTTTCTATAACTGAAAATTCTGCAAGAATAGGGCTGGCTCTGGAGTTTGCTCTGGAATGCGGAAACTGTTTGGATATCCAACAATATTGGTCTTCCCCAACAATTCCTGTTGGCAAATTTGAAGTAAATATACGTAGTGTATATGCCTTTCGCTGTATTGGGATTGGTAAAGATGGTGCGGACGCATTTTGCTCTTTGATGGACTTGCCTAATGTACCCTGCACCCTGGTTGGTCCGAGTTTCTACTACACAACAACGTCATAGAGTCCTCCTGCGGATGGGCCTGAGGTAGCCATGACTGAGGCCGCATTGCCTTTGATAATGGCGATTAGCAACCGCTGCAACATAAACTGATGGGATCGGGGTTCGTGGGTGATAACGTGTAGGCGGCTCCCTAACTCCCGGAGGAAGACAGATGTCTCGGGGCCTGGCCGGCCAAACGTATCGAAGGCCACAGGGTGGAACAAGTGGCCTCTGTCCATCACCTCATTCTTGAGAATGGCTTGTTGAAATTACATAAAATTAGTACTGATGGTGGTTCCCTACCATATAATGCAACTTTTGAACTAGAATTAAGAACATATGATAAAGTGATTGTATGTTATGGAACTTTTTGTGAGAAAAGGGACGTGTTTTTTTCAAATTCCCTATATTTTGTGATTTTTTTTCAAAAAATGTTAAATATCCATAAGATAGAGTCAAGGGGTAACCATTTTTTGTTCAAAAGTTGCATAAGACGATATCAAGGTTCTATAAAAATTGCAGGCAAATCCCCCCAAATGCCGAAATATTGGTGGTAGCTGCGTTTTGATATCTACGGGAAAATCGACGCGAACATTCTCACCTTACTTATTAGTTATTTGGGTAAGCATTAATTTAGTAGAATGGAAACTTCATGTATAATTTGCTCAATATAATCTTTAGCCTTTAGTTCACAATGAAATCTTTTTATTTTTATTGTTTTTATTTTATCACATATCTTACTGTTATAGGGGAATTCACTGGCTGATTACAACAATGGAGCTGTAAATAGTGGCGAAACCGAGAAATTGACCGACAATGAGAAAGAAAAGGAATCCATTAATCTGCGAATCGTTGGCAATGACTCATCACTGAGTCACGAAGGGGTCGTTACTAAATCTTCTCGCATGGGTCGCATTTACGTTGATGTTGCGAAGCTGGATAAGGTTTCCCGTGTTATGTTTCCCTGTACCTTCGTCACTGTTGTGGTTCTCTACATCATGCTCTACACGTTCGTCTTCTATGATGTTCGAAGTTTCGATGAAATCGCAAAATAAATTATCATGATTCAGTGTTGATTTGCACTGACGATTATCAATGTTGTAACTATATACCATAATGTTTATTTACATAAAGTAGACGCCAAACAAATAACTAATAAAACTACCAGTAACTGTACCAACCGATATGTAAAGTAAAAATTTATTGATTCCATTTTGGCACCACAAATGGCTCAAAATCCAATATTTGTTGTACATTCAATCAGTTATTAATGAAATCAATCAGCTTATAGATGCTTTCAATAGGTTTATATTAAATATAATTTATACAACATTTCAATTATATTTCAATATTAATATTGAATTAAATTGCAATATAATATATAATTAGTGTAATATATATTGCAATATAAAATATTAAATTATAAAATATTAAATTATAAAATATTAAATTATAAAATATTAAATTATAAAATATTAAATTATAAAATATTAATTTATAAAATATTAAATTATAAAATATTAAATTATAAAATATTAAATTATAAAATATTAAATTATAAAATATTAAATTATAAAATATTAAATTGAATAATAATTCATTATTTTATATTGCAATATATATATATATTATTGAATATATTTCATACTAATATTGAAATATAATTAAAATAATTAGTTAAATTAGATTATATCGTGACCATAGAGCCAGAACAACGCACACCAAAAAATTTGGTTCGAGAAAAATACAAAAAACCTTCTCATTTCACTCCACATAGATCCCGTCTCCTAAAATTTTCGACAGAGGTCTGGGAAGATACAATGATTTATTTTATAGTAGTGTCTAGTATTCAGAATTAATTTTCTTATTGAAAAAAACGGTTTTTTTCGTTATTTTTGAAAGAGGCAAAACAACACATACTGAAATTTAACATTACTCTAGTCGGTGTGTGTTGTTTTACCTCTAGGATTTTGTCACAGAAACAGAACAACTCACATCATTCCTCGACTATTGAATGGTTTTTGGTGTTTTTCCTGGCAAAGTGTGATAGATATTTAAATGTGAAATGTTTAACATTACAAATATTAAAATTAAATCAAATTTTAGCATTTAATTAAGCAATTAAATCATGAGGATATGCAAACCTAGACTGACATACTGTTTATTATACAGTAGTGTTATTACACATTATTATACTGTTTACTTGTTTCTTATAGGCCTACTGTTTATTATTACAGTTGTAGTAACTTTCTGTTTTTTAGCAGTTTTTTTAT
>JAUCBJ010007186.1:0-74703 GCA_032718475.1 Nemertoderma westbladi
TACCCCTGTCGAAATCAGTCTAAAGGGTCAAGCCTAAATGTAACAATACCGTTGTCCAGACAAACAACAGTTTAATAACGAAAGTGAAATACTCCTTATCTTGCCGCAATCAAATCAGATCCTAATTGTACAAATACAAATAATTTCCTCCTAACGTAATGTATAGTACGCTATAGCTAGTAGAACTTTAAGGGCGATATGTTTTAGGGCGTGTGTGTGTGGGTGTGTTACAAATAAAACAATTTCGTGTAATTCCTTTTACTAGGTTTTAGTGATTTTCTGACTAAAATGATACCGTGCGCTAGCTACTAAAATAAACTAGTCGCGTTTGTAGAACTTTATACTCACGAATGACGTCAAAGCTCTCTCCTTCCTATCCACAACCCAATGGGCAACCACAGTGTTAGTAACTACACCCGTGATCGGCACTAATACCAGATTCTGGTTGTAAGATAAGAATAGGGGTTAATCGCTACCGTACGTTAGCTGATCTGGTATACTAATTTAATTCTAGAATTTTGTTGCTGCGGTAGTTAGCAGCAATACCTATCAGTACGTGGCAAGGCGCGGTAGGATATTAATAAAACCTCCCTAGGCCAAGCAGTGTGCCGGTAGCAGAAATACTCCTTGCCTGATCAAATAGCTAACTCCAGACGGGGGGGGGGGGGGGGGTACTAATGTACGTTCTACAAAGCGAACCGGTACCAAACAGTCAGTGCTATGAATCACTAAATTATGGAACGTATGCTGTCCGTGCCTAATGTGTACTCGCGTACTGACGAATGGCAATAGTTCGCACCTGTAGGAAGTACAGGTTAACCCAGGGGTTCGTAGGACTGACAAGAGATTGGGGGTTGTCTGGATATAATTATTTGATCCTAAATTTGCGGCGTCCAGTACGGTGTCACGCTTACCCTGATCTATAGGTCTTACGGCGGGCAAGGGCGTCGAACAAAGTCTTACCTTCTCACAAAGCGGGCGCTGCATAGCAAGTTGAGCATTTCGAAGGGGGCAAAGGGGGTGCGCGGTCAATCCAATGTGGGCGCTAGCGTGTTGTGGACATCCCTTCCCTGCGTTGCTTACGGCCTAACGATCTAGGCTGCCATCTCCCTGGTGTTCGGCTGTCCCGAAGTCGGACCAAAAGAAAACATGTCAGGAAATTGCAGTATATTTACAGTTTTAACAAAGGATTTATCAAAGTAAGTTTCAACAAGAAACCGAATTAACTAATTTTACAAGAATAAAGTGATAGAGTAACGTTATAAGAAATTATAATGGAAGTCAAGGTGATAACCGAAGGCAAACCGGCCTTTTATACTAGAAATTGCACATGGAAACTAAACAGAAATTTCCACAGCTTCACAATTGAGCAATGAAGTACGTCGTGCCCTATGATTGGCCCAGCTCATCGTTCAACGCAGTCCAGCCCTTACACTAATCTGGGACATGGAATCCTAACAGAATTTTCCACTGCCTCACATTTGAGCAATAAGGTAATTTATGCCCTATGATTGGCCTGGCTCATTATTCGCTACGCTGTACGCTTCTCATTGGCCTATCAATTAGCACCACACGAAAATAAATGGCCCCAAAATACAAATTTCCCGACTGGGATTCGAACTCGTAACCTACGTAATGTAACCAACGCCTTAACCATCTGACCACTACGCCACGAGAGTACCTAAGGGTTTTATGTGTACAAATATGAATAGGCATATTACATTACTGTAACTTAATCAAAATACGTCGGATTTTCAAAAGTTTTTACGTTAAAGTTAAACTACAAATGCTACCTTATAGTGAAATAATTCATCAATCAAGTGTAATAAGTTTTTTTGAATTCTAGAGATGAATAAATGCCTTTATAATATTATAAATGTTTGAGTTCAAACAGACTTTAATGTATATTCCTTATTGTGTACAAACAAACATCACCTCTAGAAAAAGAATTGAAAAACAGACGAAAGCGGTGCTATATGAAACCTTCAGCTATTAAAAGCGGTGCTTTATGAAACCTTCAGCTTTTTAAAACAATAGTGAACATATTTCAGAAACCAAAAATCAATGAGTAACTATATGAAAATAAACTGCATCAAAAACTTAGGAAGACAATACAAAAAGTAGTTACCATAGAGATATGACTGCGCTTGTTCATAAGGTCTGAGTCACCGATAAAAATGAGAGCTTTAATGTTCTCCTAAGTAATGGACCTCTTCAACACAGGTACGCAATTTACCGGTAGTGAAATTGAAAACAGCATGATTATATTTTATTTTATTATGATTTTACTTATTTTATAACACCCCATAGAAATATAAATCATATTGCTGACATATCTTATTGAAGGCAATGTCGTCGACATAAATCGTATCCCCATGTTTTCACACAAGGAGGGCAACTTAGTGAGCAATTGGATAATTAAAAAATTCTTCTAGAATTATATACTGAATAAAAAAATGTAATTACTCACTATGAAACACAGAAAAAATAATGAGGACAATAAATATAAAATTATTGTTAAACATGAAATCCAAAAACAATGTCCTCATCGAGTAGCCAACCCTTAGTTGATTTAAATAATTTACTTTTAATTCATGTACTTGTTGTCGACAATAATTGATTTGGCTGGCCAAGGACACCCCGTTGGGGTTAGCAATTGTTGAACCGGATTGAAAATACCTAATGATTACGGTAACTAAGCTTGTACATGGATTAATATTATCTGTACGTAATGACATTACCAGTACCCGCTGTTTGTTTTACAATTCTATAAATTCCTGCTGTGCTCTATATCTACTGGTCGGATTTCCAGTTAATCGCCTCGCAGCCGAGATCGCTAGGTGGTCTCTTATCCCTCGCAACAAGCGCCTTTGTAAATGCGGGCCCAAACAGACTGACATCCATGTTTTACTAATTGCTTCCTCGTAGGCGATACATCAATTATAATGAGTTTTCATAGATGCCCTGACTGTGGTGCCTTAGTAACCGAACTTTATATTAGAAGCATATATATTTTTTGGTAATACTTATTGGGATAACATAAGTTGTCTATATAGATATATCTATTTATAATTCGTTATGGAAAGTGCCGTAATTTAGTATTGTAATGCAACTAAGGCAACAATAATGCTCGAAAATATCAACACTTTTGTTATATATTGGCAATACTGAATGGTAATGTAATCTTCTCGCAATTTTGTGTATTTTCTTTTGTGATGTTGATCTTATATCTAATATTATGCTTTTACTTTGTATACTTTTATGAATAATTAATTATTAGAGTTAGATTTAAATGACTATTTGTGTCAGTAGTTATGATTAATTGGACTATATCAATATAATCATCCATCTATCTATCTGTGTATTCAACATTGGCATTGTGGTTGATTTCTTTGCCTTGAAAATTAAAATGTAAGTAAATGAAAACTTTGTTAACCCCACATCAGGTCAGGGAAATTTTCATTTCACAAAAATGCTTTAAAGGGAAAAGCCAGGGCTCATCTCTGCCTTGCATCTTTAAAGGGTGACCTAAATGGGTAATGGGGTAGTTTCCCCTGGGGAGTATAGTTCGAACTAATGTGTAATCCCTGGCATACCGGCCGAAACTTTACTTTAGTTTAATCTAAATGTAGAAAAGCGAGGGGATTAGCGATCTTAGTCTGATTTAACATGTGATATATGAACATTTATTGCCCCCAACAAACGAATAAACGAATGCGATTACTCTTCGCTCTGGCGAAATGCAACAATAATGGAGTCAAAGGCGCAAAATGACCGCAAACACCAAATGTATGTTTAGTGGGTTTGTAAAATGAATTTAATTTAATTTAAAACATAAACATAAAGGGAAAGGAGCAGGATACAAAGGCGGTGTTTTCTAACCAAAACAATAAACGAGACTTTATTCCCCTTGTGGTCAATGTGCGCCACTCACTATCTGCAAGAATGTTAACGACAGATAGGAAAAAAATATTAAAAATTTCCTAAAATTATTCACGTGATCGAATGCCTTTGAAGCATCTTGAAAAGCGGGATGTACACATTTCGGTCGAAATTTTAATAAAATTTCATAGGCCTATACCATTACTGGTCCTACTGTCTGCCTGAATAATTTGGTTTAATTTGAATAATTAGTTTGGATGATCGAATTCCAGAACTCGATAGAACCTTTCTCGTTTGTGTTGACTAGTCATGCCCGCCTGTAAGAAATATGGTACCCAGAAAACCTCCCTCCCATCAACTGGAAAACACGTTGGTCTCTGCCAATCATGTAGGCCTCGACAAGACTCGATATCAGATGATAACGTGATAATTGAGTTGGATAATGTAATAAACGCTTCAGATGGCTACGAGGACGACTTTTGGATGAAACTGCAAAGTATACTTGATGTAAAGCTCGCACCGGTTAGCAAAAACTGGACAATCTATCAAGTAAGTTCGACGAACAAGAGAAATTAATTACAACCCTCGAAGCTAAGAACAGTAACTTAGAAAACAGAGTGGAGGATTTGGCTTGTGAAAATGATTCTCTAAAAGATGTCGTGAAGGAACAACAAAATTACTGACGCGCAATGATAAAGATGAAAGGCTTAAACGCCTTATTCTTACAGGTATCCCTGAATCGAAATTAAACTCAGACAAAGAAGTGGTGTGCCAAATACTAGATGCTATCAGATGTGCCGGGATAAAGTTTGAAAGTTGCCGTCGCATAAGAGAACTCAATCAGCTCAAAAGCGCCCTTGTCTACTTTGCGTTACATTTCAGTTCTGGTCTGACAGGAACCTCGTCCGTAAAAATTCTGATAAACTTCAAAATATCGAAAGTTTCAAACATATAAGGATAAAGACAGATCGCACTAAAGCCGATTAAGATGAATACAAACGCCTATATACAAGGTGCGACTCACTCATCAAGCAAGGAGATAAAGCGGATATTCGTTTCAATAAACTCTATGTTAACGACAACGAGATCGACAAAATAAAAACCATGAATACGGTTTTTTAGAAACTGGGTTTGTTTGGCAAGATTTTAACTTAAAAACTATCTCATGGAATGTTAATGGTGCAAACACCTTACTTAATGCAGATGTAGCTCAATTTTTGTCTAGCTTCCACCTCATATTTATCTCAGAAACGCACAGTATCGCTAACCAACGGACACTAAATCTAATCGATTTCATAACTATCGAATTTCCTAACTTGGATTGTAATGAGTCCTTCCCTAGAGGTGGCTGTTCACTCTCATACCATACTTCTATCAAAAATCTAGTCCTGTGTATCAAGCCATTTTATACAGACTGTGTAGAAAGAAGTCAGACTCATGAATAGATCCCAATATCTCTTTATGTATATTCCACCTTACGATTCACCTTATTATAATGAACAATATTTTGCTGCTCTCAGTGGGAAGCTTTTGCACAGTCATGAAATACCTACTACTGTTATTGGTGATCTAAACTGTAGATTGGATAATTTAAACAACCTAGCGAACTCGTTCTCCTATATGTCCAATCCAGATAATCGCATAAACTGTAATGGAAACAACCTACTTAAACTCATTACTGACTTTGAACTTCTACCACTCAACCATCTTATAAAAAGACAATCTGTAAACGACAGTGGCTTTACATTTATTAGGGGTCAACTCCAAAGTCAACATGATTGGTGTATTAACAACACGTCAGTAACCCTAGGTGACTTCATACTAATGGTATGTAGAAACGCTCCACCAATCTCAGATCATTTCCCCCTAGCTCACTCTCACAGATTTACAACTATAACAGATCTTTACTCGGTACTTGTTGGTGCTTGAGACCTTTACAGAGAAACCAACAATCATAGTAAAAGACCATATTTTCCTGCTTACATGATCAACTCAACAACTATGGAAAACACACTTCATCAACTTCTCCCTCCTCTAACTAGCTTGAGGTCAATGAACTCTATGGAGGTCGCCACTCTGATACAAAAGTTGCTGAAGGGATCTGCTGCATCGAGTTTAGTTCCGAATAGAACGAATCATAACCCTGCTGAACTCTTTAATCATGTTCAAAGGAATCACCCCCTCAACAGCCACGAATACCTTACGAACTGGTCCATCACATCAACGAATTAAAAAGCTGGGCTGAATGTCTGAGTAATGACGATTCCCACTCTCTGTGGAACAAGATAGATTTCAAGGGTCGACTTAACCACTCAGCTGCAGCCACATTCGATAAGCCTTCCGAAACAACAGCAGATGTATCCGAGCTAGCTGATCATTTTGAAAAGTACTTCAACATTGATCCACAAGAGTGTGACTTATCTGGAATTTATGGAACGTCAAACCCTAATATGGATAAAGAAATTTCCGACGATGAGATCAGATCAGCCGCAAATAAACTGAACAATAACAGCAGCAGTCAGCAGGTCAGATAGTATATCCCCTAAAACTCTACAAGATGATCATGCCCCAACAATCATGCCATACTTATTATGCCTGTTTAACTCAATATTCAGAACAGGTATTGGGGCCTATGGAATCCGGACAATTGCGACCCGGACAATTGCGACCTGGACAATTGCAACCCGGTCAATTGCGACCCAGTCAATTGCGACACATAAATTTTTTCAAAAATCATGGGTCACAATTGTCCAGGTCGCAATTGGCCGGGTCGCAATTGTCCAGGTCGCAATTGACTGGGTCGCAATTGACCGGATAAAGAAAAGGACAATTTTGGTTTTTCAGTCTATTAAAAAGAAAAATAATTATATAAGTTTTTAAGTATTAAATAATATGTTAATTTTATGTAATAAATTCATGTTCTAGAATTTAGATAAAGTAATATTACACTTACAACAGTTTAATACTGCATTAAAACGTTTTTTTACTGTTCTCTTTTCATATATGTTTCCAAGTGATTAGACAAATTCTAGAATATTTTGTTTGTTTTATTTTTCCTCGGTTTTAGTACACTATTATTTCAAAGCGAATTTAATTCATTGTTTTATTCTCTGGTAGTGAAAGATCATAGGTGATGGGTAGTCTAAGATTAACAATAGAGAAGGGGAAACCATTGTTTGTTTATGTGGGGTATTGTTATCGCTTCCACAAAAAGTTGGCAGGAGGTAGGAGGTAGGAGGTGTGAAAGAGAAAAAGTTTAACTGGAAAGCTTCAACAAAGGCATTAGAGGGAAACGTTTTAGATTTTGTGGGGGTTCATTGCTGTGGTGCCCCTGATCTTTGTGGATTAGCTTCCCGATCCGTGATGTCAATTGTTCGAGAGTCATCAAGTGTTGAAAATCCCCCATCAACACATACAAGTGTATCCAAAGCTGTTTCATCTTTCAGTGGTGCTACAGCTGCGTCTCTTCCATGCGTAAGTAATATTAAATGCAACATTCGTCGTCTTAAATCTGAGTCTAATAAAGAAAACGAACCATACCCCATAGATTCACGTTTTGAGATGATTGAAAAATACACTTTCACTAATGATGGTCTTCCCTTCTTATGCTTTGACACTACTCTTGATAAAGATAAAAGAGTTTTAGTGTTTTGTTTGGAAAGTGCCTCTGAGGTTTTGAAGAGCTCTGATCATTGGTATGGAGATGGTACTTTTAAAGTAGCACCTCAATTATTCTATCAGGTTTATACCATCCATGCTGTAGTTAGTTCTTGCGCTATACCCTGTGTTTTCGGTATTCTTCCAGGGAAATCGCAACTTTTATATTCTGTGTTTTTGTCTGCTGTTCAGGAGTTTCTTGGTGATTGTGCTCCCCTATCATTTACAAATCGATTTTGAAGGAGCAATGCGCAATGCTATTGATGACTTGCTTCCCAATACTGATGTCAAATTTTGCTACTTTCATTTTGCGAAGTGCATTTATAACAAAGCTGTAGTTTTGGGGCTGAAGGAGGCTTATGTGGAGAAAGGTGAAGTCTGGCTTGGCGTTAGAATGTTAATAGCACTCGCTTTCCTTCCTGAAGCTGACATCACTAAGGCTCTGGACGAACTGTTGGACCATTTGCCAAGTAGTGTACTACTGTACTAGTCGGGGAGTATGTGGAGACTGTTTTCGTTGGTAAGCAACTGCGGCAAGGGAGAAAGCGACTATTATTCAATCCTTCGAGATGGTCTGTACACGAAAGAGTGCTCGCTGATCTTCCACATACTAATAACTTTAGTGAAGCATACAATAATCATCTGGTTGCAAATGTTGTCGAGTAGCAATTCCTCTGTATGGAAGTTCATTGGCGGTGTTTAAGAGAGGAGTCCCTGTCCAGGATGGAAATGCGACAGTTTAGGTTTGGTGTGACATTCCGCGTGCCGTGCTACGCCGCACCCGCACGTCACTAATATAAAAAATTTATATTGATCATCATCAACCAGATGTGTACTAGACTCATTTATTTTACACAAGTTGTTTTACAATTTTGTTTTACTACCATAGCAACGGCACTGGATTTCTGGCGATGATGTGCGATAATTATAAAAAGGTTCCATTAAAAGCATAAATCTGTTCACGATTTAGAGTGAAGTATCTTTTTAATCCATCTCCATGGAAACAGCCAAAATGGAGCCTTTCCCCTGGGCCGATTTTTCCCGATTTTGTGCAGGACATTACTGGACGCCTATAAAGAACAAATCACAAATTAAATAAAAATGATTGCAATTTGTTCTAGGTTACCCCATTTTTTAGGTTAACTTGGCTAGACTTGGTTGTACAATGTTGCGGTATTTAATGTGTAACCATACACAGCGTTAACATACCGCTATTAAAATGTACCCCCCCCCCCCCCCCCCCATGGCGATGTATGAACTGTAACAGTGGAATCAATATGTCCACCCCCACAACCCCCACCACTACTCCCCACCCCCGAGGAATCAGTCCTGGGAGCCGATTCTGAGAGGGACAGAATCTGCTGTTACACAGGAGACAACTCACGCAAAACTCACATGTGATCTGTTTTCTGAAACATTGCTTTTTTTATCAATGTCTGGTTCGTCTAGTTTTCCGATAATATCACTGGCTTCTTGTTCCTCCTGTAATGATGAGAAATAAAGATGTAAGTTAAGTGGAAGTGGGGAATATATAATTTATTGAAAGATGGTGAAGTTCTAATAGAACATCAGGTAATGGGAAATAATAGAAAACGGACATTGGATCTGACTTTGAACAGACCAATAAGAAACCGGATTGTTCTAAAAATTAATACTAATGGTGTATGACATGGTCACCCACAGTTCGTAAGAGCGGATAGACCCTAACATTAAAACCATCTACTGTATAACAGCACCCGCTCCTCCACTCTTGTCCTCCACTCCACGCTACTACAGACTGCATCATCAGGTCCATCCAACAATTCGTCCAGCATTATTCCCCGCTTTTAAAACCCATTTTTAGATGGTTTTGTAAATTTACTGTAATAATATTATGATTCGTAAAATATTGACTTTGCAAAATCATCCAAAACCGCGTTTTCATAATATAACAATATCATGCCTAAAAATCGCACTAACATTCTTTATCGGAACAAAGTTCCGGGTACTACCGGTACGGTACTGTATCTTTTATAGTCAATATTATAGTCTTAGTAATATTGACAATCTCTTATTGCTTGCTATGTTGTATATTTGTATTCGTCCTCGTTTTCTAGGCCCTTCAGTATCAGTAGGCCTTGGCCTACTAAAAGTAGGCCAAGGCCTACTAAAAGTAGGCCAAGGCCTACTAAAAGTAGGCCTTGCAGTAGGCCTACTAAAAGTAGGTCTTGCAGTAGGCCTAGTGCTTGCGTAGGCCATGTCAGCATGTACAGATCGTCACCTTCAAGGCAGAACCCCCTAAGTCGATTTTTTTCGATTTTCATGTTTTTGACTTTTTGGGTAATTCGATATCGGCTTTTTCGTCTGGCAGAACCCCGAAGCTTTTCTACCAGCCATTTTTGAGTTATAAGCCAAAGACAGTTCCCCGTAACTTATGCCCACTTCGAGGCAGAACCCCCCAAGTCAAAAATTGGCTTGCAAAACACCGTAAATTCAAGTATATGAAATTCAGTCCACCTGGCAAAACCCCTTAAATCAGAAATAACAACCTGTAAAACCCCTTAAATCAGAAACAATAGCCTGGCAAAACCCCGTAATTTATCATTTATATATGTTTCCATATACATACATCCGTACATATATATATACAAACCGTATTGCGGCCAGGACACAAATATTAATTAGGGACACAAACATTATTGAGGGACGCAAGCATTAAATGAGGGACACAAAACATTAATAGGGCAGGGACGTGAGCTTCGATCAAAGTACCGCCGTTTCGTATACATTCCATCTTCCTAATTAGATGGAAATTAATTGAAAGCGACGTTCGGTTACGTTGTTCAGCTACCTGTTTTGCTGCTACCCCCCCCCCCCCCCCCCCCCGGCTGGTATACCCCCATATTTTCAATTTACCTCCTACAACCACCATTCATGTTACATACTGTAATATATTGTATGTGTGTATGTATGTATGAGTGGTAACATGAATCATACTAAGTGCGTCGGGCGATAGTGCCCATGATTAATGTTTGTGCCCTTGATTGATATCTGTCCCTCGTTTATTGTTTGTGTCCCTCATTAATGTTTGTGTATCTCATTAATGTTTGTGTCCCTCATTAATGTTTGTGTCACTCGTTAATGTTTGTGTATCTCATTAATGTTTGTGTCCCTCATTAATGTTGTGTCCCTCATTAATGTTTGTGTCCCTCATTAATATTTGTGTTCCTCATTAATGTTTGTGTCCCTCATTAATGTTTGTGTCCCTCATTAATGTTTGTGTCCCTCATTAATGTTTGTGTCCCTCATTAATGTTTGTGTATCTCATTAATGTTTGTGTCCCTCATTAATGTTGTGTCCCTCATTAATGTTTGTGTCCCTCATTAATATTTGTGTTCCTCATTAATGTTTGTGTATCTCATTAATGTTTGTGTCCCTCATTAATGTTTGTGTCCCTCATTAATGTTTGTGTCCCTCATTAATGTTGTGTCCCTCATTAATGTTTGTGTCCCTCATTAATGTTTGTGTCCTTGATTGATATCTGTCCCTCGTTTATTGTTTGTGTCCCTCATTAATGTTTGTGTCCCTCATTAATGTTTGTGTCCCTCATTAATGTTTGTGCCCTTGATTGATATCTGTCCCTCGTTTATTGTTTGTGTCCCTCATTAATGTTTGTGTATCTCATTAATGTTTGTGTCCCTCATTAATGTTGTGTCCCTCATTAATGTTTGTGTCCCTCATTAATATTTGTGTTCCTCATTAATGTTTGTGTCCCTCATTAATGTTTGTGTCCCTCATTAATGTTTGTGTCCCTCATTAATGTTTGTGTCCCTCATTAATGTTTGTGCCCTTGATTGATATCTGTCCCTCGTTTATTGTTTGTGTCCCTCATTAATGTTTGTGTCCCTCATTAATATTTGTGTTCCTCATTAATGTTTGTGTCCCTCATTAATGTTTGCGTCCCTCATTAATGTTTGTGTTCCACATTAATGTTTGTGTCCTATATCAATGTTTATGTCCCACATTATTGTTTGTGTCCTATATCAATGTTTATGTCCCACATTAATGTTTGTCACCCTGATTAATGTTTGTCCCACACTAATGTTTGTGGCGCTGATAAATATCTATCCCTCATTTAATGTTTGTGGCGCTGATAAATATCTATCCCTCATTTAATGTTTTTGTCAAAGTTGCTATAAGTTACTCTAGGTTGCCGGACGTTTTGGACAATTTGGTCAGCAACTAGCAACTTAATTTGAGCAACATTAACTTTTAGTCTCCGTTATATGAGGCATCTTTAACCCTATTAGTACCGGGCTATAAAATGTTGTACAAATACCGGGGGGGGGTCATATTGACCCCCCCCTCTAAAATCTACAAATATTTACGAAAACGTCTGAGTTTTTGTTTGTAAGTAGGTATCACTTGTCTGGATCCGACCGAAAAAAAAAATTTTCGAAAAAATGTACTGGGATGGTTATATTGCAGCACCAAAATTACAAGTAGTGCACAATTTTCACCAAATTTGAAAGTTACATTTTCGGCTAATTATTTTTCAATACAGGTTTTCTGGGGTGCAAAATACATTGGAAAATATTAAAAAATGATATGATTACTATAAATGGCTGTTTAGTCCTCTCTGTGTAGGAAAAAAATGAAAAAAACAAGTAACCAGCACTTTTCAGTTAAAACACAAAATTTTTAATTCACTTATACGATGCTATAAATTCACATTTTCAGGTTTTCGAGGGCGCTGATTCTAATGGAATACATTTCTAATCTGCCAGATCATTGCTACTTGTATTTTTCGGCGTAATTTGGAAAATTTTGGTGCTAGCACCAAATTTCGTACCCATCACCAAAAAGTACAAGTTTGCGATGTCCAGTGCTGTTTTTATTGATTCCATCGGATTCAGGACCCTCATAAACCCGTATAACGCAAGAAACAAGGTGATACTATCTACTTATCAATTTGCATATTTTCCAAAATTTGGTGCTGGCACAACAATTTTCACCCACCGGCGAAAAATAGAAGTTTGAAAACTCTTATGAAATTTTTACTGATTCCATTGAATTCAGAACCATCACAAACCCGTATAACGCAAGAAACAAGGTGACACAATCAATTGATATATTTGATGGTTTTCAAATTTTGGTGCTAGCACCACATTTTGCACCCACATCCGAAAAATACAAGTTTGAGATGTCTAGTTCGATAATTATATTTTCCATTGAATTCAGAACAGCCATAAACCTCTAAAACGCAAGAAATTAATTGTCACAAGCAATTTTATCTATTGAATGGATTTTCAAAATTTCGTGCTAGCACCAAAATTTGCACACAGCACCGAAAAATACAAGTTTGATACGCTTGGTGCAACTCGTATATATTTCATCGAATCCAGAAACCCAAAAAACCACAATTGCGTAAAAAACAAGTTTCAAACTATCAATTTACAAAATTGACTTATTTCAAAATTTGGTGCTGGCACCAAAATTTGGCACCCACCGAAAAAAACAAGTTTGAAATTTCTAAATCAATTTATATGAATTCCATCAAATTTCTAACACCAAAAAACCGGTGTAAATCAAAAATAGAGATGTTACAATTCATATTTAATGAAATGTAATTTTCAAAAAACGTCTCAAAAAAAGTGCCAAAAGTAGGGTTAAAAAATGGTGCTATAACTCGAAAAGTACCCAATATTTTTGAAAACGGTTTTCACTACTAGGAAGACAATAGATTTTTAGGAAAAGTCATAAAATTTCAGATTCCCAACTGCGTTTGTTTCAGAATTATAATAAAAAAACCACGGGATGGGTCATATTGACCCCCCCCCCGGGTTTAATAGGGTTAACAGCAACAAAGTTCGCGTTTACATAGAGCAACTTGATCGGCAACCTGAAATGATTACTAAGTTGCTGATAGATACTAGTTGCAGATTAATTATTCGTCATGACGTATGCCTACTGTAAGTGAACTTTACTTTAACGTAGCTGTAACCCTGTAGCTAACTTTGTTCTTATTGTAGAGTACCACCCATGGCTATATTTTGTACTTAGAGTTCCGCTTCTGAATCTAAATTTTGTTCTTATAGTTCTGCATTTGGCTGCATTTTGTTCAATTTGTATTGATACATGATTCTAACTACAGTCCCGTACTTATTTAGAAGCAATTTATACCAAAATATCAAAAACTTATGGAGCCCTTTGATTTTGAATTCAAAAATTTCCAACATGTGCGCAAGTGTGTTAACTATATTGTATGTGCTTATTTGTTATTATTGCGTTTACAGGTAATACTAACACCTGATCATGTGCTAGTTAACATGTTAGATAGCACTTATTAGCTAATAACAAATGCGCACATGTATTACGTGCGCACTACGCACTAAATAATTAAGGACGTACGATACGCCTTTGCTATTATTTGATATATTTTGCGTGTTTTTTGTAAAAATTCGTACTTATGGTGTTTTGCCAAATTGAGGATATATTGTTTTCTAGGCAATACCCCGCAACTATCGTATAGTTACGGGATAATACCAGAAAACGGTGTTCCCCTTTGTTTTGGCAAAACACCATAAGTCAGAATTTTTACAAAAAAACCGCAATATATTTCAAAGGTAATTCTAAATCATATTGAAAGTTTAATTATATGAATTCTATATATATTTAGTTATCAAAAAACACAATAACAAGTAAACTGGGGCATCTCTCTAAAAAATAAACAGTTTTTATCGATTATCTCAGAACTACAAAAATCGACTTAGGGGGTTCTGCCTTGAAGGTGACGAGATGTAGGCCACATACTGACAGGCTCTATCATAAATCCGTACCGGTACCCTTGATAAAAAGTCCACATCCTCCAAAAAAATTAACAGTCATTTTTCAACCTATAGTGACCAACTTAAAACAAAAAAAATTTTGAAAAAAAAATTTTCTTTTCTCAGAGAGACATGTTTTCGAGCAAAAAGTTATATCCACGGCATAGCCTACTATATTACAGGCAATGCCAACGTGCAGATACAATTCTGACTTGGCGGCCGAGTTGGACTTGGAACCAGACTCCGCAATCAGCCAGTAGGCCTACAGCCAGACAGCAATACCTGAATTCAGCATTGGAGCCTACACTACCTGACTACCTACAGACCTAGGTGTGTTCCGTGTCTTACTTGTATGTAATGTACTGTACTGGTAATCCCTTTTGAGAAGTTTTAGGCTACCGGTACTTCTGTACTTGTGCCTTTGCGCCGAAAGTCTTCGACGCAGCATTACGACCGGCGTCGAAAGTGGAAGCCATCGCAAAGATGTGCAGCGCAGGCGCTAAAATTTAGAACTAATTAAAACTACCAATTAAAACTATAGGCCTAAGTACTGAAGTATACCGGTATTCAGGTATTAGGCCTACTTGGTGCTTGGATATCGATATGCCTCGGAAGTGCTGCGTGCCAGAGTGTCGGTCAAACTATAAAAACGCCACACCATGCAAGGTTTTCCGTATTCCAGGGGAGGAGCCCCATAGATCGTCATGGATTTCCGTATTATCAAAAGTGCGTGCTAATTTGCATGTGACTAAACAAACCGTTGTTTGTGAACTCCACTGGCCTGAAAACTATGAAAAGCGCCGTGGTTATCGCACAATTAAAATGATTCCAGCAGATCCACCATCTGTGTGGCCAAACATCGCTCCAAGTTGTACGCCCACGCCCAGCGTGGGCGTACACCTAGGGTTGATGCTTCTAAAGCCACTGGATCGGATGAGATACCGGCAAAGATAATAAAGGATGGGTTATCAGTCATTATATCCCCCCTACTGCATATTATTAACCAATCTATAATAACCACTAAGTACCCTACAAGTTACAAGATTGCTCGTGTAAAGACTGCATATAAAAGCAGTGGTTCGCGACTAGAGAGAGGAAACTTTCGCACGCTCTCATTACTTCCAATAATGTCTAAAATACTTGAAAGAGTTGCATTTAACCAGCTACAAGACCACTATATCAATAACAAACTAATAAATAAACTTCAGTCGGGCTTTCGGGAGGGATATTCAACTGAAACGGCATTAATCTTTGTAGATAGCGCTATTAGAAATGGTATGGACAATGGCAAACTCACTGGTATGGTCACTATAGACTTTCGAAACGGAAAGCCTTTGACTGTGTGAATCACAATATATTGTTAGAAAAACTAAAGGCTATGGGCGCTACCGATAAAACAAAAGATTGGTTCGAATCATATCTTTCTGGTAGACAACAGTTCGTTGCTATTGGCAACACACGATCGGAGACTAAACCTATTAAAAATGGTGTTCCCCAGGGATCTATCTTGGGAGTTCTACTGTACGAAGGAGACACTAACGACTTCCACATGGTAATAGAGGATGACACCCTGGACCCAACCTTTGCCGATGACACAAACTTAATAAAAACCAATGATGACTCAGAATTAATTTCTAAATGTTTGAGTACAACAATGGACAGAGTATTCGACTGGTGTGTACAAAATAAACTGACAATAAACTTTGATAAGACCTACAGCATACTCATTGGAACACACCAAAAGATAGCTTCCTCTCCTGAACTAGAAGTCTATTGTGGTGGGCAACGTATAAAAAATGCAAAATCGGTCACTTACCTTGGCTCCGTGCTAGACCAACATCTAAGTGGGACCGAGATGGCCACAAAGGTAATAAAGAAATGTAACAATAGATTGAAGTTTTTACATAGATATGGCGGATTACTAGACTACTATACAAGACGTTTGCTATGCAATACACTGATACAACCACATATCGATTACGCCGCATCTACTTGGTTTTACAGCATAACTCAACGCCTTCGTAAGCAATTGGAAGCACTACAGAGGAAATGTGTTAGATATTGCCTTGGTTACAGTCCTTGTGAACATATCGGAATCCAACACTTCAAATAAATAAATTGGCTCCCTCTAAATGAAAGAATAAAGGCAGTTATAGCATCACATATGTTTAAAATTGTTAACAACATATCACCCGATTACATGTCAGACCTCGTTAACCTTCGTTGTCAAACACGCTCACTGCGTTCTACTGAGTCATCAGCTGCGCTCCCCCATTGTACGACAGTTTGCGGCAAGAAAACGTTCACTTACTTGGGCCCAAAAATTTGGAACGAACTGCCTCAAAGCTTAACGAACGTGAAAACTTTAGAAGTGTTCAAACACAACCTCAAAGACTACTACCTACAGCAGCTGCTAAGCGAAAATGCAAATGAATACATTTATTATGATTATTAATTTATATATAAATAATTAACATAACAAACATTGTATTTTATTGAACTTCATAATTATTTATTTTATAGGCTATATTTTATATATTACAGTGTTTTTATTATTGCATTTATTGCTATTTTTTATTGTATTTTTCAGTTACTTTTAGCATTTCATTGGCACCATTCCATTTTCATTACAATTTTGGTGCAAATAATATTGTCTGCCGCATAGAGCACAGGGACCCTTATGGAAACGAGGTGAAACCTCATAAGGCTATCCCTCCATTTTAATATAATATTGCACATTTTCTACTTGTTTTTAATTTTAAGGTTCTACTTGTTTTATTTTTGTCTACCTTGTTTTATTGATGTCTACCTTGTTTTATTTTGTCTACCTTGTTTTATTTTATATACCTTGTTTTATTGTATAAAATTATACTGAGACTCCGAGTTAATTTTACTGTACATATGTGATAAGTTTTAAACTATGTGTTCGTATTTTATTGTACCTTGTTAAATAAATTTTATTGTACCTTGTTAAATAAATTTCATTGTATGTATGTGATACTACTTTTTAAACTGTAGTTACGTACTGATACTCCGAATTAATTTTACTATACATAATATGTGATAAGTTTTAAACTACGTGTTCGTATTTTATTGTACCTTGTTAAATAAATTTTACTGTACGTATGTGATACTACTTTTTAAACTGTAGCTACGTAACAGATATATTTTAAACTGTAAATTTTATTTTATTTCAAGTTTAATGTATGTATATACACGTGATTTATTGTAAACTACTGTACAGAGTTAGACCATTTATGTTACCTAGGCAAGACAATTTTATTATATAATTTCAAACATGTATTACCATCCATTAATTTACATAATTTACATAAAACAATGTAAAATAAATTACCGGTAAATTGTGATTTATATATATTATTTCAGTATTGTGCAGTATGTATTTTTATATGGGAAAAAATTCAATCAATCAATCAAACCCACGCTAACAACCGTCCCCGCAACCGTAAACTCGTTGCATCTATGCGATCATTACAGCCGGACGAGTTACCCCAGTTTCTGCAGGGGGATATTGTGACTTATGGATTTATACATTTGTTCAAATGTATTCGCAATAACTGGATCCCAAAAAATTGAAAACTATCGAATTTGATGGATGTGTAGCGAAATGGTCCTATATTGAAAATCTTTGAACGAGAAAAGGCATCATCAATAAAGATTGCCCATCGATTGACACAGAAGGCAGTGTACCCAAAGCCTATTAAAAGACAGGATGTTTCTGCTATGCTCCGTGTGTTTTGTGATGAAACTATTGTTGCTCTTCGTACTCACGTTGATCCCACTGATGATGATAAAGAAACCGCAACTTTCATTGAGAAGTTTGTTCGCGCATTTAAGATACTTAACATTCGCAGTCGCAGTGAAGACCAGTGTAAAAGCTTTTGCGTAATTAGCCGGTTATTATCCCCGTAAAGTACTCTGTGGTTGGTTTACCAGGCATAAAAAGGCCGTGTCCTTGCTGTACTGGTGTTTTGGAGGACATAAAAGCCATTTCTTCTGTATTTGTACTTTAGAGGACATAATCTGTAATTTCGTGACGTAAAAGGCTCGATACTCTTGAAAACAGTGTCGCTACCATGACGACGGCTAACGGCTGATATTGCCACGTTGCAACTTTCTGTATCTGCCAATAGAATTTGAGTTAGCCTTGATTTTGACCTATCACAGAGCTACTGAACTGAAATTTTCCTATCTCACTGCTCTTTCTCTGTATTGAACGGGAGCTTCGTGGAATAAGGGTAGCTGGTATTCTTATAGTTATTCTTATCAGTGTTGTTGGTGATTCTAAGCCAGGAAGAACGGCTTTAGAGTATTTTGTGCTTTTCTGCTTTAGCCCTACACTAGTAGGCTTAATTATAAGGACATATATCCGTTATCTGCATACTGCATACTGCATACACTGCATACTGTGTAACACTGTGCATACTTTTATATTGTTATACTGCTATTTACTGTCAGTTCTTCATAATATGGTTGATGAATTATTATATTTGGAATAACGACAAATAACCCCGAAAACCCAATATTCTTGATATACCGAAGGTAAGAGAGAAGGGTTACAGATAAATGATTGCGACCTATGTTGAGTGGTTTGAAGTGAATCTAATGTTATTTGATAGACCCTACATGATTCGGTCCGTGTTCCTTTTATATGTGACTAAAATCAGTGAAGATCGGCAGATCAGTGTGCAGTATTGTGCAGCATTGTGTATGAGTGAGACTGATAACGAAGCATTTCCTAAAGAATGCGCCATATATGTGAATTGTAACTAAGCCATATCGTTGTGAGTAGTTTAAGTCATAACTCTTTTTATATAGATAGAGCGCCACGTCCTAAAGGAACTGTTAATATTTCCCGAAGGTGAATAATATTGTCAGAGATTATATAATACTGTCAGTCGAATAATACATTAGGCTTACATAGCAATACGATTAAGCTGTCGAAATCAATCTCCCGGGTATATCCAATGGGTGAATGATCGCGCACAGATTGGTTTCAACTAGTGTAGTGAATCAAATACTTGTTAGAGGCTAAAGCGATTTATTATCTAGAAGACATCCTAATTTGGCGGGTTAAACTGCCAAAGGTCTGAAAGCGCGAACAATAACGGATATAGCTTCTTTATTGCAGTAAGCAATAAAGTTGAAAGTACCGGTAAACCTGAAAGGTACATCTGTAGGTCAGTAGGCCCAACTGCCAGAACCGGTACTGCCGTAGGTCCGTAGGTCCAACTGCCAGAACCGGTACTTCAGTAGGTCGGTAGGCCTAACTGTCCTAACCGGTACTTCCCGTATAAGTACAGCAGTATTATTCGATTTGATTGTTATATACCAGTAGGTCTTAATAATTAATCGGGGACGCCTGGTTTTTATTGAGATTTTACTTATTTCTGTCAAGTTTTATTTGTTTGTAGGCCAGTATTGAACAGAAGGCGTGTAAGCCTGATCAGATTGTACAGACAATTTGTAGGCTGAGCTGTTGTCTGATTGTTGTTAAGTCTGAACGGATTGCAGTATGTGTAGATCACCTGTCCGATAAAGAACGGTTAGGAAGTAGGGGCAGCGAATGCTGTAAGGTAAACCCCCAACTAAAGAATAAGTCGTACTACTGGGTTAGAACGCATACTACCTAATTATTTCGGAGTCTGCATGTCCTGTAGTTTATTTAGGCTTGAGAGTAGTCTGCCATCGTTGAGTCTGTACTTTGTTTGTGTAAGTCTGTACGGGTAGCGTATAATATTTATTTAAATAATTTGTAGGCTGGATAGTTGTCTGGCTGTTATTAGGTCTGAACGGATTGCAGCGTGTGTAGATCATCTGTCCGATAAAGAACGGTTAGGAAGTAGGGGCAGCGAATGCTGTAAGGTAAACCCCCAACTAAAGAATAAGTCGTACTACTGGGTTAGAACGCATACTACCTAATTATTTCGGAGTCTGCATATACCGTCAGTCAGGGAGATCATCAATTTTGGGGTTACCCCAAATTTCGAATTCTGGTAATAGACTGTCGAAAATTGGGGTTTTTTGTTCAAATTTGAGGTATTTTTAGGCTTATAATATCGAGTGTTGCTGCGACTTAGGGAAACTGTTGGAGCAACTTCTACTTTTAATATGTTAAAATATAATGTAAAATAAGAACTTTTATCGATGCAATAAAATATTTCACCGATGCAAACATGCTTTTATTGGGGGCGAAAATTGAAATTTGAGGTTAAACCTCAAATTTGAGACAAAACCTCAAATTTTGCCAGTCTTTACAACATCACCAGCCTGCCAGCAGTAGGGTGTAGCAGTAGGCTTTGCTGCTTAGTGCTTATAGAGCTTGGTGAGAATGGGTGACCAGTGTAACCTGTGACATGGCATGTATGCAGGGTAGGCTTAACCTTACAGCACAGCAACTTATAGTCAATAACTTCAATGATTGTTAACTCCATTAGTGATTGGTGATACAAATGCAGAAGACTAGAGAAATTCGCTATTCTTACAGCCTTACTGTTGGTAAGAAGAACAGTAGACCAAATCCTCACTGTTGCGAGATTCAAGCTCACACAGCCTGACAGCTGCACAGTCACAGACTCAGGAAGGCCTACTATATCTTGTAGATGTTGAATCAATTCCAGAATTTGGAAGTTTACATATTCTGGAATTCATCTGTTCTGTTCATCATTCATATCACACATCTTCGGAAAAAAATATGTTTTCTGGTTGTTGATGTCCTCTTTAAAACTTTGTATATCAAATGAATCCATTCCTCTCCTGACAGCCTGAGGACTTATGTAATATTCGCCTGCCCTAGCTCTATCCAGCTATCTGTCACTTGGAATACTGTACCATCATTCTTCCACAGTTTGGAGCCCATTTCTAGACAAATGTTGCCGCAAAGGTTGACGTGGTTTATACAATATATGTGGACTTGATTCTTTTGTTAGTTATTCTATACGACTGGAGACTCTAAAGTTGGAACCACTACCTACTGCAGTAGGCCTATACATCAACTTCAATTTGATAATGTGCTTTAAACTTATATATAAAGATCTAAACCTGATCCGCCATCAGTCCATTACAACAATGTGCAACATCCTCGCAGACTATTTTAATATCCCAGCCAGACATCCAATGCAATCATGACCTGGCCATATATATAAAATTATGAAGCAAAGGCCATGCCCTGCCCAGCACATCTGCCCATGTCTGCATGTTCCATACATCACCACTTCTTTATCAGGGTCATTAACATATGGAACATGCTGGACCTGGAACACAGTAGAAACATAATCATCACTAATCGCTATTCTTTTAAACAGTCTTTAGACTCTGCTTTATTATCAAGACATCTGAAATGTTTTAGAAATCTACTGTAAGTGACTGTTTGTTTATACAGTACTATACATACATACATCCTTTTAAATTGACCTTATGAGGAACCAGAATCATTTATAACTTGGGCAAAAAGTATAACCTTTTTCACTAACCTATTCTCGAGGCTTTATCTCATCTCTGGAGTACACCTTGCAGGCACTAAAGTTGCATTGTAATAGTGTGTAGGGATGGATTTTGCTCAAATTTCGATCAAAAATTTTGATCAACACATTCAATAAAGTTTTAGAAATTCCACCAAAAATATTTTGGCACTTGTGTCAATCAAATAGGTGACCCTCCTCGTCCTCATCTGCTAATCCTGAAATCACCAGCTAATCCTGAAATTTAGTGCAGGTGATATCAATATTCCTTACTCTTGTTTATTATTTTTTTTGGTTACTTTGAACTCACCTCTGTAACCTGCTCCTTTGCTAACCCTGTAACCGGGCATTAGTGAAAGTGACTTTAGTTTAGGTGATTTCAGGATTAGCAGATTAGGAGCTAGGAGGGTCCCCTATTTGACACAAGTGCCAATGTTTTATTTTACTTTTTTTACCGGGAGAAAAAGTAAAATCAATGCAAAATTATGGCTCTATGGTACATCATTATGTGGCAATATTATTCAATATGATTGCAGGTTGCTGTGTTGCCGACTTTGCAAAAGCTGTGCCCAACAAAAAGTTACAATATTCAGATATTATGGGGACAACTTTTTCCCTATCAGTAGGGAAAAAAAGTAGGCCTACTACTTTTTCTCCCGATTTTAGGGCATATTCAAGCAAAAAGTCACAATATAAAAAAATATATAAGTTCTTTAAGCTCTGTACTTCGTTTTGTACGTCTACCATGATCATACCACCCCGCTGCACCCCTACCAGTAGCCTTTTTAAGTATAAGCCTTTTTAAACTAATACTGAATATGTTTTAAATATTATATTTCACAACACTCAGACACTAGGCCTACATCAGTTTATTTTTTTACACTAACAACTAACGCTAACAACTACTGAACTAGGCCAACTATGACTTCTGTCTGTATCTGACTATGCTGCTATGAAATTCAAATTTGGGGTAAAACTCAAATTTAGAGAATTAACCTAACGTTGTATTAAATTTGAGGTAATTCCAAAATTGGGTCTATAATTTGAAATTTGAGGTATTCTCAAATTTGATGATCTCCCTGACTGACCGTAGTTTGTTTAGGCTTGATAGTAGTCTGTCAGTGTTCGGTCTGCATTTTGTTTGAGTAGTTTGTACGCGTAGCGTAATATTTATTATTCAGAGTTTATGCGATTATTCGCAACATTCATTCCCCAAGTTTGTTCCTACAGTAATTGTGTTTGTTATACATACCGCTATAGTTAAATTAACCCCGGTACTACACGGGCTGCTTGGCGTAGGTAAAGACTGGTGATTTTGTGCATCGGTCACTCCAGCAGATGCCGTGGTTCTTTTAGCTGTTCAAGTATATTTAACTACTGATTATATGTTATTCAAGTACTCGTACCTAATTTAGGGTTTAGTGTACAGTGCTTTCCGAAAGTAATTAGTGTAGGCATTACATTTGTGGTGTAAAGTGGTTAATAGGCACGTTCGATTAGCTCTATTAACTTCTAGGTAGGAACACTCCGTGATACATAACGTAGTACCTATAGCGATACGGCTATAGGTCGTCAGGCGGTGGTATTTTCCTATCTGGACAACGCAGTGTACTTACTACTAAGTATTATTTTCAAATACCGTAGTACCCTGTCCGTTGTAATAACCAGATTTCTAACCCTTTGTTAGGCTGGTTTGTAGACTTCTTGTAAAATTACCCTAAAAATTAATATTTTGTGTTTTTTGTAAATTTTTGTGTTTATTTAGAGATTGTAATCTCACCCGAATTGTACGTAATTTGTAGTATTAAGTAACTTAGGTAAATTAGAATTATTTGTTTTAGTGTCCTATAAGTAACACTTCACTGAAAGCGCACCGCTTTGTGTAGTGATTACTCCCCAGAAATAATAACATTTATTTCAAACATTGACAAAACCCATTAAAACGGGTATATATATATTATAAATCAAATCTAAAGATTTATAAATAGTAGGCCTACCATACAACCATTAGGTCTCCATATCAGTTGGTCTACTGCTCAAATAGCGGTAATAAAGTAAGTAAAGTAACCAAGTAACCCTTAAAATTCAGAAATTCAATTATTCTAAAATAATTGACATACCGGTATTTACTATTTACAATAGGCTTATTATATTTATTTCTATAAATTTTAGGTTGAAATCATACCGGTATTCTGTAATTAATTCTAGTCTGTAATTATACTTATATATATACACTATAAGTGTAAACTGCATACCGGTATTTACGATAGGCCTATTATCTTTATTTCTATAAATTTAGGCTGAAATTATACCGGTACTTGTAATTAATTCTAGTCCAGAATTATATATACTACAAACTGTAAGCTGTATACCGGTATTCCGATAGGCCTATTATATATTTATATATATTTGTGCTAAAATTATACCGGTATTCTGTGATAAACCTAGTCTGTAATAATAGTTATATATACTATAAGCATACCGGTATTCTAATATATTATATATATCACGCTACACTGAGTAGCAGTACCGGTAATTAATTACTAGGCTAGCAGTTAATACTGAGTTACTAGACTTGCTCAGACTGTAATACAGCAGTAGACATTCAACTGTACACATAAGCATGTCTGACGCAAAGCAGAACCTGTCAGACAGTCTACTAGATACAACCGAGAGCGAAGTGACAGCAGAGAAACCGCATAAGAGGGATGCCATTGACATCTATCTGTCAGACTATCAACGTTTTTTAGGTAATGACGAGTTGAGGAGAAGGTTAGAGGGACTTAGCCCTAATAGTGAAGGAACCAAGCTTGTGTTGGATGCCATCGATGTGGAAATGAGGGCTGCGAATCAGGCTAAATTTGATGATCAACTCCGCCTGACACGAGTCCAAGAAGAACAAGTAAAGAAAAAACGTATAGAAGACAGAAAGGCAGCGGCAGTAGCAGCAGCAGTGGCAGCTGCAGAAGCAGAAACAAAAGCGGCAGCGGCAGTGGCAG
Organism: Nemertoderma westbladi; assembly: GCA_032718475.1. NCBI lineage: Eukaryota > Metazoa > Xenacoelomorpha > Nemertodermatida > Nemertodermatidae > Nemertoderma > Nemertoderma westbladi. Next base: position 24,826 of record JAUCBJ010007186.1, read on the forward strand.
CGGCAGAGACAAAAGCGGCAGCGGCAGTGGCAGCGGCAGAGGCAAAAGCAGCAGTCTGGCAGTAGCAGCAGCAAAGGCAGAGGCCGAAGCGGAAAGAAAAGCGGCACTGGCAACAGCAGAGGCAGTAGCAGAAGCCGAACGGAGAGCGACTGAAGAAACCACCCAATTAGAATTTGAAAACATTCAGGAGAATCAAGACTGCATAAATAAACAGTTAACAGCTAGTAATATGCAGATGATGAATCGATCTACTCCCAAACGACAGGGATATACATCATCTGAGGAAGGCGATACCACCGACACTGAAGGCGGAGGAAATCGATCCCGCCTAAGCAGACGTAAAAGAACATTCCACCGTCAGAAATTGCCTGATTTGCCTCCAGCTGTTAGAAGGCAACTAAATAACACCAACTTAGAGAGTACAGAACCCACAGACCAAATAATTACAATAGAAAGACTCCCTACTATAGTAGATGAGCCTGAAATAAGTAGGCCTGTTCTTGAAATCACCCCTTCGGTAATAGATACACCTGTGCTCCCTGAAGCTACCTATAAATTCCCTCTGCATAGCACTAAGCTACCTGTGCCCCGTAGAACTGCCCAGGAGACAGTTCAGGTCCTGGACCCCGAGCGAAATATTCCAAATTTGTCGCCCGTTGTCCCTCGTCTGCCCGCTACGACGTTGGCGGATCCCGTTTCGGCGGTTGATTGGGTAGACGAGAGACGGCGGTGGATGGATATTCTCCTCGGAGAGATGAAGGAGAATCGGATACGCTCCTCCCAACAGGTCCGAGAGTTGGAAGGGACTGTCCAACATTTAAAGGGAACAGTGAGGGAAAGTAAGTTAGAGTTGCAAGAAGTGCAGCAAAATATCGCGCTAGAGCGCGATAAATTAGTAAATTTACAAAAGGGTATACCACCACCCCCTGTAACAATGTGTCAACCTGTTAGGTCTGAAGTATCGCATGCGCAAGGTGTGGAACCTACACGCATATATACTGCTAGCGAAATAGAAACTCCTATAGTGAACCCTATTAAGGGTAATTATAAACCTGTTGATAATGATATCTCATCTAGACTTGATAATAATCCGAGAAACTTATATACCGATAATTCTCTATTCAATAATGCGATGGCTCAAGAAAGTTTTACACGCCAAATGGCTAGAACCGAAGCCCGACAAGCGGTAAAGGTTGGAGAGATCGTCAAGTTCAATGGAGATGAGATGAAATGGTTACCTTTTAATGAATATTACAAAGATAACATACAGAACTCTGTACTATCTAATGGAGAGAAACTTAGATTCCTCATCGAGTGCTTGGAAGGATCTCCCAAGTTAATGGCGTTAAAGTTTATTGGACATCCAGACGGATTAAGACAAGTTTGGGATACACTAAACATCAGGTATGGTAATAGGACTAACATAGCTAGGTATTTATATGCGAAATTAATGGCGCCCCGAAAGTTTCTTAGCAGCGGGATTATAGAGTTTTCCGATGAGATTCAGGAGATCTGTAGACAACTAGATTGGTTAGGTAAGTCTCATGAATACCAGAATTCTATGGTTGTAGGAGCCTTAGCATCTACTTTGCCCAAGGGTGGAGTAGGTACACGCTGGGACAAGAAGGTGTTATATATGATGGAACAACAACGACGAGACCCTACCATGACTGATCTCATGTCATTCTTAGATAGAGAAGTGAAATTACAGCTCCTAAGGCAGTCCAGAGAGAAGACATTGGAAAACAAGGTAAGTGAGAAACCCGTTTCTAGGAGAAGGGTAACACCAGTATGTTATACCGACGACGGTGAAAGCCAAACTTCTCAAGGAGAGGACAGCGGGAAAGACACTGACAGATCTTATTATGTCAATAAAATGCCTAAAGATCAGGTAAGTAAATCCGAGTCTCGACCCAATGACAGAAGGGAACCGGTACAAAAAACCCTTCCTACGTCTCCTAAAGGAATTCAGGTGAGAAAGCCCGAGGAAAGAACAAGTGTGCACCACATAGCACAGGTTAAAGTAAGTAACATCAAGCCGAAATGTGTGCTGTGCGACGGGCCCCACCGTTTAAATGCGTGTGATAAATTCCTGAGGAAATCACTAAAGGATAGACGTGAAGTCATGTGGGATAAGCGGTTGTGTTATAATTGCCTCAGACGAGGACACCAACGGCGAACCTGTTACTCCGACGCAAGGTGTGCAAAGTGCGGCGCAAAACATCATATCTTGTTGCACACGGAATTCGAACGAAACAGCCCGAGTCAGGTAAGTGAGTCCGAACTACATGTCCAATTCAGTGATGTGAACGACACTGATCAATCTGAGATGGAAGGATTCTATACGGACGAGTTCTCCGACGAAAACGAATCCTGTTACTTAATAAACACCACCGCAGTGTATCGAGCACTCATGCATGAGAAAGACACAGACAGCGACCTTACCTTAACTACTTCCGATCAACAACCATCTTGGAAAGCGCCAACTTCCAATATAAGAATCCGAGAATTTCCTGTAGTCCAGTTACGGGTCCACGGACCTCAGAAGAGCTATATAGTGAACGCCCTCCTGGACTCCGGTAGCACAGGAACATTCATCGATAAAGAACTAGCCGAAGTCATCTTTGCTGGACAACCCAAGTTCCGAACCAAGCTAAACATGTCAGGGATCATGCAGGTTTGGAATTCTACTGTAGCTGCCGACTATTATATAGGTGAGTTGTCCACTCCACAGGATAAACTAGGAGAATACAGTATAAGGTCAGTAAAAATGGTGGCAATAAAGAACTTCGCTACCACCCAAGGGGAACCTTATAATTGGGACGAAGATGATCATGCCCAACAACTTAACATCCCTAGATTCGACACCGATTATCCTGGAGTACAAATATTAATCGGTCAAAACGCGCATGAGGCGCTGGAGACATTGGAGAAACAACCTGCTCAACCGCAACCACTTCAGACCTATGCGGTAAGAACTAGAGTAGGTTGGTACCTTACTGGACCTTCCCGTAGAATGCTCAGGGAAAGACTGCTTCAAGATTGCGTCTGCCAGGTGAGTGAATGGGAAGACGATACTAGTGAGGGAGACGAACCAACTGAGGGAACACCACACTCCTCAGATAATGACAATCTTAACTCCAATGTAGATCAATGGAGATATTGCCCCAAGACGATGAATACAACTGACATCGCTTCCAGAGGAGCAACTCCTCAAGAACTGACAGATACTACAGACCGGTTAGGTGAACCCGACTTCCTGAGTAAGGAGGATGAATGGTCTCCCCATCTTACTCCGACTGAGATTAGACCAGCCAAGGGAGCGGAGAAAGTCAAACCTAAAACCCGGACGGGTGGATCGGAGTTATTTGAACCCGGGATAGATCTGTATTCTGTCTGTATTACATATTGCCAGGGACGACGCCGTGGATCTGGACCTCCCCACCGCGAGTGGATCCTTCATGAAGATCAGAGAGAGCGATTGGAGCTCTGGAACATCAGACGTCTCGCAGGGACTCTCACCTCTCCTGCAGGGAGCGACGGACCACTATAGCTCCTGGAATCAGCTTTGTAAGGCCGTCGTGTACTTAGAGCGATGTTTCTATCGTCACTATTCCAGGACGAAGAGGAAACCTGGAATTGTATTCGGGATGCAGCGACTCAATCACCCAGTCGGTCGTTTGTGCTTACCGGAAGGGAATGGAGGACTTTCCGGAAACTGTGGAAGGCAAGATTCTCTTCCCACGACCACCTCCCTAATCCTTCAAACATCTAGGGACTCCATAACGTAACAACATATGGAGTGGGTGTGTGACTCTATTATTTTATATTATTTTATTATTTTTATATTTCTGTATGTATTACTATGTAATTTTATTATAATCGTTTTCTTTAATTTTATTCAGTAGAATGTTATTTTAGCGATTATTTAGTAGATTAGTGCAATATATATTCGCGTTTATTATTTAATTACTTATATTATATTTAGTGAGACGGCGAAGAAATAATTATTTTTCTCTTTCCTTACTGTCCGTATTATATTATAAATACGTAACTACAGTAAGATGAAATGTCCGTACTTATTAAAGTACAATAAAGCCACTACTATATTTAAGTATTATTGGTAGGCAGAGTATTAGGAATGCAAAGTTCAGATCCTCGTGTCTCGGCTAAACCAAGCTCTGGGTAGACCTTGGAAACGACTTGCCTCTTCACACTGACATTGCTTCGTGCGATATTGCTCTCATACCGTATATTAAATAATACATATAGTAGCGTGATGTCCCTTTAACAGTAGCGTATAACGCAAAATAAATCTGTTAAACCCTTTGACCATCTGTAATTCTAGTCGATTAAGATATCGCGGCACCCACCGATATACTTGAAAGACAAATTCTAGAATCAGTGGTTAACGTCCCCAGACAAGTTCTGGAATAAATCGGTGCCCATCTCAAATTTTAATTATTTAATATTTGCAAATCTAATAAATCAAAATCTGTAAAATTCAGATCCTTCAACAATTCTAGTCAATTAAGATATCGTAGCATTTACCGATATTCTTAAAAAAGACAATTGTCATAGAATTAAGGATCTTGTGTCCCTAGACATGTTCTAGAATCAAAATATGTCCATTTAATTATCAAATAATAAAATTTCAGGGAATAAATTTAAATTCATGCCTTTTAATGAATTTAATAAATTGCCATTTTTACGCAATTTATAAAGTTCCCAAAATTCCATTAATTAATAGATCAAGGGAGCGGAGATTTATCTTATCATGCGTATGAGTGTGTGAAAGTCTCCCAAACATAGTCAATAGCCGATAAAATTCATAAAGTCATGTATAAGACAGAACATTGACTATTAAAGAATACTATTAAATAACATCCCAGATCTGTATGCATTGGAATTACCCTAATTCTACCGCTAGCTTTGCATAATGTCACCATAGCAACAACCACGCTAGAATTAGAATTGAGTTAAAAGAACAATAGAAAGCTTGTCCCATTGAATAGCATAGGGAATAAATAGCGCACTACTAGTATCCAAGGATACATAATAATACAGTGACATTCTGGAAGGCATTGACTAACGGACAAATGGCCCGAATGTGTGTAATTTGTGACAAGTTGTGTGTGTGGTATTTGTGAGTTTATAGGTGAATGTTACTGCTAAAGTGTGTTTACAGTAGCTAGTCGCAATCGTAAAAGTAACCTAACTCTCCAAGGAAAACCTGAAGTACATCTAAGCCTTTGGGACGGACAGTTGAGTGACTTGTGCCGGTTGTCGTTGTCGTTGTGCGGCTACGTCGTTGGCGAAAGTACAGCGGCGACGACACATCGGCGCTGAGGATCTCGTACTGTCCGGGGGTTGATTGGGGTAGGCAGCGACGCCCGCTCGCCTAAATATAAACTCATTATAATATGGATAAACTCATATATAGCAGATATGACGGAGTTGATAGAAGATGGTCTTGGTATCGGGGAGCGATATACTCTACTTTTACAAGCGTTTGTTGATAGCTTAATACGCGGCGACGTTAGCCCAACTGCTGCGGAGGACGATGGTCGTTATATCGAACCGCCAATGTCCCAAGAGCAGCTCGCGCGAGTTGGACTATAGAAAATTCGCTGCTCGATATACGCAGCGTAATGGTACGTATATGGGCTTCTTAACTACTGATCATCCTATCGATTTACACAATACGGCTATATATCCTGCCCAGCGGAGTCGGAACCATAAATTGAAATTCGAATGCGAAAATTATATTCGAAATCGGCTCGAAAGAAAAGGCATTAAAGAAACAAATAAACGCGGTAACTCCAACATATATTTGGAATTCTTGATAGAAGCATTGTAACAACAAATAAATATCACCCGCGTTTACCCTACCAGACGTGCGTCTTTGGTATTATTACGATAAATGCCCTAGACCCAACTAATAAACGGAAAGACATAAACATCCACGTAAACCGAAACTTGTTGACGTATCACCTATGCTCACTCGGCTCGAACGATCCTGGAGTAAACCTACGATCAGAGTCCCGGAATACTCGGTCAAACCTCCTCATTCCTTAGTTGGACCTCAGACCTGCGATCCTGGTGGTGTCGCGGATCCTCGCGGACTGTATTCACTGTTCAAAGATCTAGTGCTACCCTAACAATTAATCGGTAACACTCCGACAGTGATTTCTAGCTAGCCGCCCATCTTACCTAGCCGGATTGTGACGCGGACACCTAATATCACTATCCAACCGTATGGTCGTCCCCGTTTAACGCGATACAACCCCTCATCAAGGTGAAGGAGAGCGTTGTACGAAACGAGTTAAACGCTATTCTATAAAGATCAAAAGGGAAACCTGCGTTTGTTCAGATAAACGTAAGTTATAACAGTAAGTCCAATCGATAAACGAATTGGCCTTATCTCAATTCGATTGAGAAATCTCGAATCTCTAAGAAGATATCAAGCTTAGAAAACCCTATTCTCTGCGAGAGTTTTTGATGAACGTATCCAGCTACGAGCGAAGGAAAATCAGCTCGAGGAGAAGCATATAGAAACGGCGGATACCCCGACCATAATCCTACACCTTCTGATGCAATCATATTGCACCCTTCACCCATGATTTATAGCCCTCCTAGTAAAGTGGCTCGCCCTAAAGAGAAAAGGACTCTTGCTAGCCTCAAAAAACTGCGTAAACGCCGTCTGCGTAAGAAAGACTAACTGTTTAGAGTATCTTTATATTTTAGAAACTGTGATTTGTTATATTTTATAGACTTAAATCCCATTTTCTGGGAGCGGTGTAAAAGCTTTTGCGTAATTAGCCGGTTATTATCCCCGTAAAGTACTCTGTGGTTGGTTTACCAGGCATAAAAAGGCCGTGTCCTTGCTGTACTGGTGTTTTGGAGGACATAAAAGCCATTTCTTCTGTATTTGTACTTTAGAGGACATAATCTGTAATTTCGTGACGTAAAAGGCTCGATACTCTTGAAAACAGTGTCGCTACCATGACGACGGCTAACGGCTGATATTGCCACGTTGCAACTTTCTGTATCTGCCAATAGAATTTGAGTTAGCCTTGATTTTGACCTATCACAGAGCTACTGAACTGAAATTTTCCTATCTCACTGCTCTTTCTCTGTGTTGAACGGGAGCTTCGTGGAATAAGGGTAGCTGGTATTCTTATAGTTATTCTTATCAGTGTTGTTGGTGATTCTAAGCCAGGAAGAACGGCTTTAGAGTATTTTGTGCTTTTCTGCTATAGCCCTACACTAGTAGGCTTAATTATAAGGACATATATCCGTTATCTGCATACTGCATACTGCAGTACTGCATACACTGCATACTGTGTAACACTGTGCATACTTTTATATTGTTATACTGCTATTTACTGTCAGTTCTTCATAATATGGTTGATGAATTATTATATTTGGAATAACGACAAATAACCCCGAAAACCCAATATTCTTGATATACCGAAGGTAAGAGAGAAGGGTTACAGATAAATGATTGCGACCTATGTTGAGTGGTTTGAAGTGAATCTAATGTTATTTGATAGACCCTACATGATTCGGTCCGTGTTCCTTTTATATGTGACTAAAATCAGTGAAGATCGGCAGATCAGTGTGCAGTATTGTGCAGCATTGTGTATGAGTGAGACTGATAACGAAGCATTTCCTAAAGAATGCGCCATATATGTGAATTGTAACTAAGCCATATCGTTGTGAGTAGTTTAAGTCATAACTCTTTTTATATAGATAGAGCGCCACGTCCTAAAGGAACTGTTAATATTTCCCGAAGGTGAATAATATTGTCAGAGATTATATAATACTGTCAGTCGAATAATACATTAGGCTTACATACAGTAGCAATACGATTAAGCTGTCGAAATCAATCTCCCGGGTATATCCAACGGGTGAATGATCGCGCACAGATTGGTTTCAACTAGTGTAGTGAATCAAATACTTGTTAGAGGCTAAAGCGATTTATTATCTAGAAGACATCCTAATTTGGCGGGTTAAACTGCCAAAGGTCTGAAAGCGCGAACAACCAGCACTTAAACGACCCACTGCACCAACCATTTACAGACTCAAATGACCCACGACTCTCCGAGTTACTGATGCTGGCTAACCAAATCGACTCAATGGATTGCAAAAATAACAACCTTCGCTGTCATACTTTTACTATTGATACTGCTAAGGCCATCTCTCATACATTTCGTGGCATTGTACATTTGATTCGCCATTGTCTCAACAATAGTTTTCAATATGTACTCCCCGGTCAGTTTGCCACCGATCCCCTGGAAAAGACGTTTGGACGGATCCGATAGTCAGCAGGCGGTACTTATTTCATATCTGCAGTCCAGGCAATGCAATATTACTCTATACAAAAGACCAAATTAATAACTGCATTGGATCAAGATTTTCTAGATTTTCAATCAACTAGCGGAGCTCATAAATGTGATAACTGTGTTTTCATGCTAACCGAAGAGGACGCTGCAGTATTCGATTCCTTGTCAGCCCTTGAGGTTGACGAGTTGGCCTTCGACACAAAGTCTGCTTTGCTATATGTTGCTGGTTATATACAGCGTTATATTCCCAACGATGATGACGATGACACATACTTTTATGCAATGCAGTTTGGCGGCTTTCTTGGTGAACTAAATCGAGGGAAATTGGTTACACCATCCGATGCCTTTGTCCAGTTTACATTCTTTGCTTACATCATGTTTATTAGTTTAAACAAGCACAGGCTATGTCGTTTTAGTTTAACCAATATTTTTGAAACAATTGCGGATAGTTATTTCGCCCAAGTCGTGCCAAAGGCAGAAAGGAGTGCTGTACCAGACTGTGCAACATATTTCTTAATAATTACAGTGTATTAGTCACCCCTACAAGCTCTAAGGAAACATCAATTAAAGCAATCAAGTTGTGCTAATGATATGTTTTTCAATTAAAGCAATCAAGTTGTGCTAATGATATGTTTTATTTATTGCCATACAGTAAAGTTAATTACGTTAAGTGTGAAGTTATCAGGCTAAGTATAAAGTAAAACCATAAGTGTAAAGTTATCACCCTAAATTTAAAGTGCTGCTTAACAAAGAAAATTTATAATAAATTTTTATTCTAGGGATGGATGTGATTTTTAAATAAGACCAATTTCAATTAATTATAATCCAGCAGATTAACAGACAAACTGTAATCAATGACATAAAGTTTAATTAAAGTTTCATAACGTATGCATGCATCCTACGGAAAACGTATTTAATGCATAGTTATCAGGTTTTGTGATGATGACACCACCACTAATAGTTATAGGTAGGTTATTACAGGTCGGCCGCCAAGTCAGAATCGTACCTGCACGTTGGCTCGGCCTGTAATATACAGATATAGTAGGCTATGATCCACGGGTACGGATTTGTGATATTACGTACCAATACTGCAATACCGGTACTGACTGACTGACTTCTGGACATAGGCTAAATAATTACTAGCATCAGCTTGTTAATGTTACAGCTACAAACAGACAAAGGACAGAAGGAACACAGAACAATGAGTTTCCCTTGGCTAAGAAAATCTAAACGAGTTTTCCCAGTACCGGAAAGCGATACCGAAACCATGGAATCGCCGGCAATTAATTCACCAAAACGTCGGAGAATAGGTAGAGATGAAAAAACTAATGAGACAATAAAACAAGAGGAGGTCGGCTTAAATAACGAGTATGGAGCTGTAAGTATGAATGACACGGATGGAACTGTAAGTATAGATGGAACTGTACCGGTACCGGTGAGTATGGATGGAACTGAAATGTTAATAAGCAGAACTCAACCACATGTTAATGACATCGAGAGACGCCGTGAAGAGAATCTCCGAATAAATCGTGAAGTTCTGGCGGAGTTGGGAATCGGTATCGGGAGTACCACCAGGCCTAATCCTGCAAGTCCTAAACGCAAAAATAAACCGGTTAAATACGAGATCAAACGGAAGGATTATGTGACGGACCATGTTAGTAGAGAGCCGACGAGGAAGTCTGCCAGACTGCAAGGGAAGCCGGTACGGTCTCCCAGTAGTGCGGGGGAGACAGAAGGGAATAGAACGGGGGGTTCTAGAACTTACAGTTCCACTGCGGTTGTGGATGTTGTACCTTATAACGTACCTTTACCGGAAGTCATAAAGGCCGAGTGTCTGGAGGTTTCTTACTTAGCGAAGTTGGTTAAAAAGGAAGTGGATTGGGAGGAGTCGTCAAGGACACTGCAGTCTCTTCTCTCGGAGGCGTCGTTAGCGGAGGCGTACCAGGTTACTGCGACGGAAGAGCGCGCGGTGGATACAGTGGCACGCATCAGTAGTCTCCGAGTGGAAGAGGAGTGGGTCAGGAAGGTGGTACCCGGTCGCGTGTTCTCATTGGCTTGGTTGGCGACCAATGAGAAGCCGACTGTGGTCGTCGGCGACAAGTACGGCCATCTGGGTGTCTGGAGCGTCTCGGACGGGGGTGTATACGTGACGCGGCCGCACAGCGGCGCTATCAACTGCGTGCGGTGTCCCACCGAGAAGCCCGATACGGTGTACACGACGAGTTACGACGGAACATTCCGTGAGTTCCGGCTGCGTTCTGGACGGTTCCACCGGATGTACGCGGCGGACGCGTTGGTGACCTGGATGGACCGCGTGGACGCGTCCACCGTGCTACTGTCGCAACGGGACGGCTGTGTGACGCGACTCGACTTCCGGGAGGCCTCACGTCCCTCAGTCTGGAACCTGTCCGCCTCCGGATTCCGGTGTGTTTCTGTCTGTCCGGCCGCCGTCCCCCGCTACTTCGCCACCGCTGGCGTCGACGCCACCGTGCGACTGTTTGACCTCCGCTTCCCCACGAAATCCCTCGCTACGCTCGGCCATGGCCGCGTCGTTAACTCAGCCTTATTTACGCCGCACTCTGGCGACAACCTACTCACCACCAGCGCCGACGACACCGTTAGGATATACGCCACTAGCGGCGTTATAGCGAACCACACTGCTGCCTCGGTTTCTATGAAACACAACAACTATACCGGCCGATGGCTCACTAAGTTCCGCGCGACTTGGCATCCCAGACAGACGGATCTCTTCGTTATCGGCTGTCTGGACCGGCCCCGTAGAGTCGAACTCTTTAGCAGTCGGGGAGTTCGATTGGCAAACCTGTTCGACGAGAATCTCACGACGGTTACCTCCATCAACGAGTTCCATCCCTCCCTAGACTACCTGGTGGGTGGAAACTCGTCTGGTAAACTATTTGTCTGGGGACCCCAAACTGGGCGGTAAACTGTTTGTCTGGGACCCCAAACTGGGCGGTAAACTGTTTGTCTGGGACCCCAAACTGGGCGGTAAACTGTTTGTCTGGGACCCCAAACTGGGCGGTAAACTGTTTGTCTGGGACCCCAAACTGGGTGGTAAACTGTTTGTCTGGGACCCCAAACTGGGCGGTAAACTGTTTGTCTGGGGACCCCAAACTGGGCGGTAAACTGTTTGTATGGGACCCCAAACTGGGCGGTAAACTGTTTGTCTGGGACCCCAAACTGGGCGGTAAACTGTTTGTCTGGGACCCCAAACTGGGTGGTAAACTGTTTGTCTGGGACCCCAAACTGGGCGGTAAACTGTTTGTCTGGGGACCCCAAACTGGGCGGTAAACTGTTTGTATGGGACCCCAAACTGGGCGGTAAACTGTTTGTCTGGGACCCCAAACTGGGCGGTAAACTGTTTGTCTGGGACCCCAAACTGGGCGGTAAACTGTTTGTCTGGGGACCCCAAACTGGGCGGTAAACTGTTTGTCTGGGACCCCGAACTGGGCGGTAAACTGTTTGTCTGGGACCCAAAACTGGGCGGTAAACTGTTTGTCTGGGAACCCCAAACTGGGCGGTAAACTGTTTGTATGGGACCCCAAACTGGGCGGTAAACTGTTTGTCTAGGACACCAAACTGGGCGGTAAACTGTTTGTCTGGGACCCCAAACTGGGTGGTAAACTGTTTGTCTGGGGACCCCAAACTGGGCGGTAAACTGTTTGTCTGGGGACCCCAAACTGGGCGGTAAACTGTTTGTCTGGGACCCCAAACTGGGCGGTAAAATGTTTGTCTGGGACCCCAAACTGGGCGGTAAACTGTTTGTCTGGGACCCCAAACTGGGCGGTAAACTGTTTGTCTGTTCACATTATCATTGATGTTTCTGTATATCATTCATTAGATTAATCACTTTCATTTTAAATCATCGTAATTTAGATATCATGTCTTCGTTAATGCAGTTTTACTAATGCAGTTCATGTCTTACATTTTACTATGCAATATTATTTATGTTTTTAATATCTTTACATAAATAAATCATTATTTACATAAATATCTTAATATTTTTAATAAAGTTAAGAATATTCTGACTGATTAGTTTTATTTTGACACGAAATACGTGGCACCGAGAGGAGGGGGGGGGGGGGCACTCGTAAATTCCATTTCTAACTCCATATTGTTTGTATTTATTTTTATTTTTTATTATTTTTTCTTGGAAAGGAAATTTGCATGTATATGGTACTGGCTCAGATAGAGTGAAAAATAATGTAAAAAATATATTTTTTTCACAAATTTCTAAACCCCATAAAAGTACAGTATATATTATTCGGCGAGCTGATTTAAAATATCATACTTAAATATAAAGATAATAAAGAGCTAAAAAGTTATCAGCAATATTCTAAATAAATCGCTCTTATACTCAAGGTTAGGGATGTCCCGGAATTCCGGCGGTTTTTGAACGATTCCGGTTCCGGCCGGAATGGGGTCAATTCCGGCCGGAATTTTACCGGAATTACAAGGTTCCTATCTAGTTTGATCGTTGCAATTAGTTTGTTAAATTATTATCAAAATTTATATATTTTTTTAACATATACTTACCAATTAGTTTAAGATACTTGTCAACACTTGTAGTTGTAAAAAAATAAACAAGTAAACTTTTATTCGGCAGTTAGAGCTACCACTTAAGGATGCAAGTCAGAGATGCGCCATGGCTAGTCCCATCAAGCATTCGTACCGAAACGAAAACTACCCTGGCCCTCATGTGGGGATCGTACCCTCGACCTCCAGAGATATGTAAATTCAATGCAACCCTACACTAAGGTGGAGTCTAACTAACCTATGTAACGAGGGAAAATTGACTGCCACCGTGTTTTTTAAAGTGAATTCAGTCTTGATGGGTGAGACAAGATGGGAACTGGACGCAAATCCCATCTTGGCGAATTAATATCCCGCCTCAATGTTAAATTCTAAATTTAGGGAAATGAGCAGGTTACAGTAGCACGGTATTTTAACCAAAACAATAAAAAAAATTTTTAAAAACTTTTTTTATTGTTTCGGTTAAAATACCGTGCTACTGTAACCTGCTCATTTCCCTAAATTTAGAATAAGTAAGTAGTTTTCAGATTTTGTCTGAGTCCGTATGTCAAAAGTATAGCTCCCGTGCTCCACTGGTAACACGTAAGTACTTCAGCTGACCCAAGAGCACGGTAAATGGCATCATTACCTAGTCTGTGGTGGGCGTGACGGCTTTTGGTGTACTTGCATGTTAGTGCGTGGAGGGCTGACGGATCAACTATGGCGCCACACACACAGGGGTGTGATGAACAAACCGGAGACCCACAGCCATACCAAAATCATCATCTGCTAACCTTAGGCCAAGTGTAGCAGATGGCAAAGCATTCATCCAATCGCCAGATCCTGGCGCCTTGCACCCTTTAAGGCGAGAAAGAGAGCTAAGGTCAGATCGCTGGAAGAGGTTTTCAACCCGATGTTGCAGGATGGGCTCCATCCAATTCCGCTGACTGGATGGTTCTTCAGGAAGTGAGGGAACAGGTAGGCTTTTCCAAGAAGATAATGCCACTGCATAGAATGGCAATGTGGAGACTGGCTCAATAATAATCTTTGCTATCAGGTCCCTATTCTTGTTTAGTGATGCAAGGAATGCGGCTGGTGCAGTGTGGGATACAAGTGGCACTCCTAACCCTCCTATCCGGCAGGGGAGCGTTGCCTGATCCCAAGAGTCTGGAGACATTTTTACGTTGGTGATTTCCTCCAGTGTATCTTTTAGTTCAGAGTCAAGCTGATCAGGTGCGAGGTCAGGGCGATGGAAGGTGGGTGAACTACGCAGTATATACGTGAGTTTAGGCATTGCCATACGGTTCTTCAGGAGGAAAAATGCATAATGATGTCCCAGTTTCTGAGGCGGGAGTGAAAGAGATGGAGCATTTCGACCTTCTCGTTGAGAGTATAACTCAGGGTATTACTTCCTAATGGTACCCCAAGAAGACATAGGTCATCCACAAGGGTTTCTCTAATACTGGGGCAGGCTGATTTGAAGGTGTCAAGGATTTGGTCATGGCCATCTGGGTGGAGAATACACAGCTCACACTTTTCCTCATTCAGATAGAGTCCAATGTCTTCGCATGAGGAACGAAACTCCAAAAAATTTGAAAGGACTATCTCCCAATTACCTGCTGAGTTCACATCATCTACATAACCTACCTTCAACTCTGTCTGGAAGATGGCAAGCTTTTGATGGAGGCCTTCACAAAAACCTAAGACAGCCAGGGGATCACCTTGCTGGAAGCCCTCTTCAGATAAAATGATTTTATCACCAAATGGAAGGAATGAAGTGCCCTCATAACATAGATTGAAAAAGGGGATAAGCTCTGGGGCTCTTTCACAAGGCATTCTGCGACATGGTCCCTTCTCATTGTGTTGAACGCATTAGATAAGTCCAACTTTAAGATTACGTCTCCAACCTTGGCAGTATAGATGAAGTTACGAAGGGAGTGAACAGCTGCTTCACATCCGCCTGGTATACCAAAACCGAGTTGAGTAGGACAAAACTCAGTGGCAAATTTTGGAGAGACTGATCTGGTGGCACATCCACCATCAAGTTTCTGAGAAATTGCGGATGCCAAGAGTTCATCTGAATCTTTAGATGATGGAAACTTCCTTTGTGACTTTGAGGGTTGCTTCAGTGATACGAGGGGTTTTGGATCCGGAAACTCACAGAATAGAACACATTGGCGGTTGATAAGGGATGCTAAAGATGAGCGTTGTTTACGTCCACCCCGTTCTGGTCGTTTGAGACAAATGTAAGGGAAGAGGAAGAGTTTAGTCCAGGCCTGGTGGTCATTAATAGATAAGACTCCCTGGATGCATGATTTAAGAGTTCTACATACCTGAACCCTGGATCCTCTTGGGATAAACCTAACCAGACGGACCCTTGCTGATTGTACTAGTCTGAGAAATGAAAGTGCAGATTCCATAGGGGTTGGTGATGATGGTGGCATTGAGGGTTGTGATGAGGGAGGATGTAATACGGTCGTAGGCAATGGAGGGATCTCACTCTTAGACACCGAGGTTGAGTAGGTAGGCATAATAGACTTTTAATCTTTTAATCTACTTTTACAAGCGTTTGTTGATAGCTTAATACGCGGCGACGTTAGTCCAACTGCTGCAGAGGACGATGGTCGTTATATCGAACCGACAATGTCCCAAGTGCAGCTCTCGCGAGAGTTGGACTATAGAAAATTCGCTGCTCGATATACGCAGCGTAATGGTACGTATATGGGCTTCTTAACTACTGGTCATTCTATCGATTTACACGATACGGACTATGTCGAACATATCCTACCCAGAGGAGTCTAAACGATAAACCAAAATTCTAATGCGAAAATCCTATTAGAAATCGACTCGAAAGAAAAGACATTAAAGAAACAAATAAACGCGGTAACTCCAACATATATTTGGAATTTTTGATAGAAGCATTGTAACAACAAATAAATATCACCCGCGTTTCTCCTTCAAGACTTGCGTCTTTGGTATTATTACGATAAATGCCCTAGACCCAGCCAAAAAACGGAAAGACATAAACATCCACGGAAACGTTGTGTTAAACACAGTTGTGCTCGTTATATTTACTGAAGTTTCGAGCGAAACTTGTTTGACGTATCACCTATGCTCACTCGGCTCGAACGATCCTGGAGTAAACCTACGATCAGAGTCCCGGAATACTCGGTCAAACCTCCTCATTCCTTAGTTGGACCTCAGACCTGCGATCCTGGTGGTGTCGCGGATCCTCGCGGACTGTATTCACTGTTCAAAGATCTAGTGCTACCCTAACAATTAATCGGTAACACTCCGACAGTGATTTCTAGCTAGCCGCCCATCTTACCTAGCCGGATTGTGACGCGGACACCTAATATCACTATCCCACCGTATGGTCGTCCCCGTTTAACGCGATACAACCCTTCATCAAGGTGAAGGAGAGCGTTGTACGAAACGAGTTAAACGTTATTCTATAAAGATCAAAAAAGAAACCTGCGTTTGTTCAGATAAACGTAAGTTATAACAGTAAGTCCAATCGATAAACGAATTGGCCTTATCTCAGTTCGATTGGGAAATCTCGAATCTCTAAGAAGATATCAAGCTTAGAAAACCCTATTCTCTGCGAGAGTTTTGGACGAACGTATCCCATGACAAGCGGAGGAAAATCAGCTCGAGGAGAAGCATATCGAAATGGACGAGACACCGATCGTAACCCTGCACCTTCTGATGCAATTATATTGCACCCTTCGCCTAGGAGCTACAGCCCTCCTCGTAAAGTGGCTCGCCCCAAAGAGAAAAGGACTCTTGCTAGCTTTAAAAAACTGCGTAAACGCCGTCCGCGCAAGAAAGACTAACTGTTTAAAGTATTTATGTATATTAGAAATTGTGATTTTGTATATTTTATAGACTTAAATCCCATTTTCTGGGAGCGGTGTAAAAGCTTTTGTGGGATAACTGATTTGTTTGCCTTGCTAACCAGTTCCCCCCAGGCGCTAGAATACTTTAAAAAGGGATCTATAACTCGAATAGCGCAAGCTACCGGCTGATTGGCTGATTCGCTGTGCGAAGGGATCTGGGCTACGTTTGATTGTCCAACCAGCTTGGGAGAGTATCTGCCAATAGGATTTGAGTTGATTTTGATTTCGACCTATCACAGATCTACTGAACTGAATTTTCCTATCTGTATGCTCTTTCTCTGTGTTGGGTGGAAGCCTTTGTAAATAAGGTTATTCTTATCAGTTTTCAGTGTTGTTGGTCTTTCTGTCCTGAGCCAGGAGAGAAGGGCTTGTAAATATTTTGTGCTTTTCTGTTTTAGTCGAACACTAGTAGGCTTAATTATAAGGACATATATCCGTTATCATAACAAACTGATGACAATTCAAAACTTAACACACACTGAATCACTGTGCATACTTTTATATTGTTATACTGCTATTTACTGTCAGTTCTTCATAATATGGTTGATGAATTATTATATTTGGAATAACGATAAATAACCCCGAAACCCAATATTCTTGATATACCTAAGGTAAGAGAGAAAGGTTACATATAACGATTGTGACTTATGTTAAAGTGGTTTGAAGTGAATCTAATGTTATTTGATAGACCCTACATGAGTCAGTCCGTGTTCCTTTTATATATAACTAAAATCAGTGAAGATCGGCAGATCAGTGTGCAGTATTGTGCAGCATTGTGTATGAGTGAGTCTGATAACGAAGCATTTCCTAAAGAATGCGCCATATATGTGAATTATAACTAAGCCATATCGTTGTGAGTAGTTTAAGTCATAACTCTGTTTATATAGGTAAAGCGCCACGTCCTAAAGGAACTGTTAATATTCCCCGAAGGTGAATAATATTGTCAGAGATTATATAATACTGTCAGTCGAATAATACATTAGGCTTACATAGCAATAAAATTAAGCCGTCGAACCCAATCTCCCGGGTATATCCAGCGGGTGAATGATCGCGCACAGATTGGTTTCGACTAGTGTAGTGAATTAAATACTTGTCATAGGCTAAAGGTGATTTATTATCTAGAAGACATCCTAATTTGGCGGGTTAAACTGCCAAAGGTCTGAAAGCGCGAACAATAACGGATATAGCTTCTTTATTGCAGTAAGCAATAAAGTTGAAAGTACCGGTTGACCGGTAAACCTGAACCGGTACTTCTGTAGGTCAGTAGGTCCAACTGCCAGAACCGGTACTTCTGTAGGTCCGTAGGCCCAACTGTCCTAACCGGTACTTCCAGTATAAGTACATTAGTATTATTCGAATTTGATAATTATATAACGGTAGGTCTTAGTACTTAATCAGGGAACGGCCGCCCTGGTTTTTTATTGAGATTTTTACTTATTTCTGTCAAGTTTTATTTGTTTGTAGGCCAGTATTGAACAGAAGGCGTGTAAGCCTGATCAGATTGTACAGACAATTTGTAGGCTGAGCTGTTGTCTGATTGTTATTAAGTCTGAACGGATTGCAGTGTGTGTAGATCACCTGTCCGATAAAGAACGGTTAGGAAGTAGGGGCAGCCAATGCTGTAAGGTAAACCCCCAACTAAAGCATAAGTCGTACTACTGGGTTAGAACGCATACTACCTAATCATTTCGGAGTCTGCATGTCCTGTAGTTTATTTAGGCTTGAGAGTAGTCTGCCATCGTTTAGTCTGTACTTTGTTTGTGTAAGTCTGTACGGGTAGCGTATAATATTTATTTAGATAATTTGTAGGCTGGATAGTTGTCTGGCTGTTATTAGGTCAGAACGGATTGCAGTGTGTGTAGAGCCTCTGTCCGATAAAGAACGGTTAGGAAGTAGGGGCAGCCAATGCTGTAAGGTAAACCCCCAACTAAAGAATAAGTCGTACTACTGGGTTAGAACGCATACTACCTAATCATTTCGGAGTCTGCATGTCCTGTAGTTTATTTAGGCTTGATAGTAGTCTGTCAGTGTTTGGTCTGCATTTTGTTTGAGTGGTTTGTACGCGTAGCGTAATATTTATTATTCAGAGTTTATGCGATTATTCGCAACATTCATTCCCCAAGTTTGTTCCTACAATAATTGTGTTTGTTATACATACCGCTATAGTTAAATTAACCCCGGTACTACACGGGCTGCTTGGCGTAGGTAAAGACTGGTGATTTTGTGCACCGGTCACTCCAGCAGATGCCGTGGTTCTTTTAGCTGTTCAAGTATATTTAACTACTGATTATACTGTATGTTGTACAAGTACTCGTACCTAATTTAGGGTTTAGTGTACAGTGCTTTCCGAAAGTAATTTGTGTAGGCATTATATTTGTGTTGTAAAGTGGTTGATAGGCACGTTCGATTAGCTCTATTAACTTCTAGGTAGGAACACTCCGTGATACATAACGTAGAACCTATAGCGATACGGCTATAGGTCGTCAGGCGGTGGAATTTTCCTATCTGGACAACGCAGTGTATTTACTACTACTTATTATTTTCAAATACCGTAGTACCCTGTCCGTTGTAATAACCAGATTTCTAACCCTTTGTTAGGCTGGTTTGTAGACTTCTTGTAAAATTACCCTGAAAATTCGTATTTTGTGTTTTTGTAAATTTTTGTGTTTATTTAGAGATTGTAATCTCACCCGAATTGTACGTAATTAGTAGTATTAAGTAACTTAGGTAAATTAGTATTATTTGTTTTAGTGTCCTATAAGTAACACTTCACTGAAAGCGCACCGCTTTGTGTAGTGATTACTCCCCAGAAATAATAACATTTATTTCAAACATTGACAAAACCCATTAAAACGGGTATATATATATATTATAAATCAAATCTAACGATTTATAAATAGTAGGCCTACCATACAACCATTAGGTCTCAATATAAGTTGGATTACTGCTCAAATAACGGTAATAAAGTAAGTAAAGTAACCAAGTAACCCTAAAATTCAGAAATTCAATTATTTAAAATAATTGATATACCGGTATTTACGATAGGCCTATTATCTTTATTTCTATAAATTTCGGCTGAAATTATACCGGTACTTGTAATTAATTCTAGTCCAGAATTATATATACTACAAACTGTAAACTGTATACCGGTATTCCGATAGGCCTATTATATATTTATATATATTTGTGCTAAAATTATACCGGTATTCTGTGATAAACCTAGTCTGTAATAATACTTATATAGTTATATATACTATAAGCATACCGGTATTCTAATATATTATATATATCACGCTACACTGAGTAGCAGTACCGGTAATTAATTACTAGGCTAGCAGTTAATACTGAGTTACTAGACTTGCTCAGACTGTAATACAGCAGTAGACATTCAACTGTACACATAAGCATGTCTGATACTAAGCAGAACCTGTCAGACAGTTTATTAGATGTAACTATCTGCGACTCAGATAGAGGCGTAGAACCGTCTAGTCGTAAGTTCAGTTCACCTCCCACTGTGAGTAAGGTCATCCCTCCAGTAGTAATAACAGAACCTAGGCTGGTCCAACATCGTAGGTCTATCATAGGCACTCGAGCTCAGGTCAAGCGGGACCAAGAAGCAGCAGAACAGCAACAACCCGCTAGCCAAGAACTTACTTCTCAACGGCCCAACAGCTCCAGTAGTAAGGATACTGTAGAACTGACACCAGAACGCGGAGCAAAGATGATGGATGCGGTTTATTCGGATCCCCTTCTCATCCTTCCTGCAGCCGTACTCACTAGGTTATTGATCGCTGTGGAAGAACACCAGATCGATTGGGCGAGAAGCCAGCGTTCAACTAGAGATAGTTATGCTGGATACACAAGGGAAGAACTGAAGTCCATGGTCGAGTCGCAATGGAACTTCCCCGGACCCGGACTCCCGTTTGATTTATCAGAAGCTGCCTGGGAAGACATACACCGGATGGGAGTAGCCAAGGAAACCATCGATCCCGCTGTGTGGAAGAGGTCCGCAGCTGGATACGCACAGGGATTCTTCAGCTCTATGGAGCGAGTAAAAGGACAACTGTTTCAACAACCACAAGGACCTCAAGAGCAGGGACAACTGCTTTATCAAGTTAGAGAAAGAATTCTACGAATCAGGCTAATATTATCGGCCTTTGAGGAGGCTTCTAAACGAAGGCAAGACACGTCGTTGCAAGTTGCCGTAAAGACCTGGTTTCAAAGGGTGAGTCTTCAGGTTCAAGGAACAGCTCAGTGGAAAGCTCAGCTGGAGGAGCGCTCAACCCATGGAGAATCAACAGACACTACTTTTTCCCAAGTGGAAAGTGAAGCGACGGCAGAGAAACCGCATAAGAGGGATGCCATTGACATCTATCTGTCAGACTATCAACGTTTTTTAGGTGATGACGAGTTGAGGAGAAGGTTAGAGGGACTTAGCCCTAATAGTGAAGGAACCAAGCTAGTGTTGGATGCCATCGATGTGGAAATGAGGGCTGCGAATCAGGCTAAATTTGATGAACAACTCCGCCTGACACGAGTCCAAGAACAACAAGTAAAGAAAAAACGCATAGAAGACAGAAAGAAAGCAGCAGTGGTAGCTGCAGAAGCAGAAAGAAAAGCGGCAGTGGCAGAGGCAGCGGCAGAGGCAAAGGCAGCCGAAGCTGAAAGAAAAGCGGCAGCGGCAGCGGAAAGAAAAGCGACAGAGGCAGTGGCAGAAGCAGAACGGAGAGCGGCTGAAGAAACCATCCAATTAGAATTGGAAAACATTCAGGAGAATCAAGACTGCATAAATAAACAGTTAACAGCTAGTAATATGCAGATGATGAATCGATCTACTCCCAAAAGACAGGGATATACATCATCTGAGGAAGGCGATACTACCGATACTGAAGGCAAAGGAAATAGATCTCGTCTAAGTAGACGTAAAAGAACATTCCACCGTCAGAAATTGCCTGATTTGCCTCCAGCTGTTAGAAGGCAACTAAATAACACCAACTTAGGTAGTACAGAGCCCACAGACCAAATAATTAAAATAGAAAGACTCCCTACTATAGTAGATGAGCCTGAAATAATTAGGCCTGTTCTTGAAATCACCCCTTCGGTGATAGATACACCTGTGCTCCCTGAAACTACCTCTAAATTCCCTATGCATAGCACTAAGCTACCTGTGCCCCGTAGAACTGCCCAGGAGACAGTTCAGGTCCTGGACCCCGAGCGAAATATTCCTGATTTGTCGCCCGTTGTCCCTCGTCCGCTCGCTACAACGTTGGCGACTCCCGCTTCGGCGGTCGAATGGGTGGATGAGAGACGGCGGGGGATGGATCTCCTGCTCGGGCAGATGCAGGAGACTGTCCAACAATTCAAGGGCACAGTAAGGGAAAGTAGGCTAGAGTTGCAAGAAGTGCAGCAAAGTATCGTGCTAGAACGCGATAAATTAGTAAATACTCAAAGGGGTATACCACCACCCTCTGTAACAATGTGTCAACCTGTTAGGTCTGAAGTATCGCATGCGCAAGGTGTGGAGCCTACACGAATCTATACTGCTAGCGAAGTAGAAACTCCTATAGTGAACCCTATTAAGGGTAATTATAGACCTGTTGATAATGATATTCCATATAGAACTGATCATAATCCGAGAAATTTATATACCGATAACTCGATATTAAATAACACGATGGCCCAAGAAAGTTTTACGCGTCAAATGGCTAGAACCGAAGCCCGGCAAGCGGTGAAGGTGGGAGAGATCGTCAAGTTCAATGGAGATGAGATGAAATGGTTACCTTTTAATGAATATTACAAAGATAACATACAGAACTCTGTACTATCTAATGGAGAGAAACTTAGATTCCTCATCGAGTGCTTGGAAGGATCTCCCAAGTTAATGGCGTTAAAGTTTATTGGACATCCAGACGGATTAAGACAAGTTTGGGACACACTAAACATCAGGTATGGTAATAGGAATAATATCGCTAAGTATTTATATGCAAAATTAGTAGCGCCCAGAAAGTTCATCAGCAGTGGGATAATAGAGTTTTCCGATGAGATTCAAGAGATCTGTAGACAATTAGATTGGTTAGGTAAGTCTCATGAATACCAAAGTTCTATGGTCATTGGAGCTGTGGCTTCTACTTTACCGAAAGGTGGGGTAGGCACACGCTGGGATAAGAAAGTACTATATATGATGGAACAACAACGACGAGACCCTACCATGGCTGATCTCATGTCATTCCTAGATGGAGAAGTGAAATTACAGCTCCTGAAACTGTCTAGAGAGAAGACACCGGAAAACAAGGTAAGTGAAAAACCCGTCTCTAGGAGAAAGGTAACACCAGTGTGTTATACAGACGACGGCGAAAGCCAGACTTCTCAAGGAGAAGATAGCGGGAAAGACACTGATAGATCTTGTTATGTCAATAAAATGCCTAAAGATCAGGTAAGTAAATTCAAGTCTCGAGCAAATGACAGGAGAGAACAGGTAAGAAAAACTCCTCCCACGTCTCCCAAGAGAATTCCGGTGAGAAAGCCCGAAGAAAAGGCAAGTGTACACAATGTGACTCAAAATAAGGTAAGTAACATCAAACCGAAATGTGCGCTGTGTGACGGGACCCACCGTTTGAATATGTGTGATGAATTCCTGAAGAAGTCATTAACGGAGAGACGCGAAGTCATGTGGGATAAGCGGTTATGTTATAATTGCCTCAGACAAGGACACCAACGGCGTACCTGTTTCTCTAACATAAGGTGTGCAAAGTGTGGTGCGAAACATCATATCTTGTTGCACGCTGAATTTGAGCGAAATAGTCCGAATCAGGTAAGTGATTCCGAGCTACATGTCCAATTCAGTGATGTGAACGACACTGATCAATCTGAGATGGAAGGATTCTATACGGACGAGTTCTCCGACGAAAACGAATCCTGTTACATGATAAATACCGCAGTGTATTGAGCACTCACCTATGAAAAGGATACAGACAACGACTTCACTCTAACTACTTCTGAGCGACAACCATCTTGGAAAGAGCCATCTTCCAATGTAGGGATCCGAGAGTTTTCTGTGGTGCAAGTAAGGGTTCACGGACCTAAGAGGAGTTATGTAGTGAACGCCCTCCTTGACTCCGGTAGTACAGGAACATTCATCGACAAAGAGCTAGCCGAAGATATATTTGCTGAACAACCCAAGTTCCAAACTAAGCTCAACATGTCCGGCATTATGCAAGTTTGGAAATCTACAATAACAGCGGATTATTATGTAGGAGCGTTGTCCACCCCCCAGGACGAACTAGGAGAACATAGCATAAGGTCAGTGAAAATGGTGGCTATAAAGAACTTCGCTACTACTCAAGCAGACCTTTATAATTGGGACGAGGATGAGAGCATCCAACATCTTAACATACCTCGATTCCAGACTGATTATCCTGGAGTGCAAATACTCATCGGCCAAAACGCGCATGAGGCGCTGGAGACATTAGAGAAACGGCCTGCTCAACCGCAGCCACTACAGACCTATGCGGTAAGAACTAGAGTAGGTTGGTACTTTACTGGCCCTTCCCGTAGAACACTCAGAGAAAGACTACCGCCAGAGAGCGTCTACCAGGTGAGTGAATGGGAAGATGATACTAGTGAGGGAGACGATTTAACTGAGGGAACCCCATACTCCTCAGATAACGACGACGTGCACCAGCTTTTTGATGAGGAGAATACCATCGACCTCCTTAAGGAAAACGAGGCTTGGCAAAACCAAGTGAACTTATGTCAACTTCTTTATCCAACAGAACGAGAAGCTTATAACGACGAGTTAAATGACGTCATTGAGCGTTGTAATGCCAAGACTCGAGATGAACATGCCGTACGATTCTTTACGCAAGAGGCGGTAGAGCCCAATTCCTACGATAAAGCCTTGTCGGTGGAAGAGGAAAGGGCCAAGCAGATCCAAGAGACAACTACACGTTTCCTCAAAGATCAAGGTAGGTATGAAGTCGGTCTACCTTTCCGCAAGAAAGAACCGAAGTTCATCAATAACAGACCCTTGGCGGAAAAAAGAATCGCGCAACTCCATCGACGCCTTACGGCTAATTCTTCAGCTAAAGCAATGTATCAAACACAGCTGGAGAAATTTATTAGTAAGGGATACGCGGAGAGAGTACCGGAAGAAACACCTGTGACTGAAAGAACGTATTACTTAACTCACCATTACGTTCCTAAACCCGGTAAGCCACATGAAGTGAGAGTAGTGTTTGATGGCTCCGCTCTTTACATGGGTCAATCCCTTAACTCTGAATTGTTACCCGGACCCAACTTACTTCAATCTTTGTTGGGAATTCTTTTAAGATTGAGACAATATTCGATTGCTTTCGCCTCCAATATAGAAGGCATGTTCTTACAAGTCAAGGTGTTAGATAGGGATCGAGATAGTCTACGATTTCTGTGGTGGCCCGAAGGAGACCTCAACCAGAAACCGGTAGAGTACTGGATGACCATCCAGGCCTTTGGGATAATCTCAAGCCCTTCCAACGCCTGTTCGGTAGTGCGTACCACTGCAGAAGACAACCGAGAGGCCTTCTCTAAGGAAGTGATCGACAACATCAAGAGAGACATATACATGGACGACAATCTGAAGTCCCTTCCATCAGTTGAGGAAGCCATTGAGGTCGCTAAAGGAACGGTAGAGTGCTTAAAAAGAGGTGGGTTTCGATTAACAAAATTCACCAGCAACTCCCGTGAGTTTCTGGAGTCGATCCCTGCGGAAGATCGAGGGGCGAAAGATCTAGATTTGATCAAAGACGATCTGCCAGAAACCAAGACACTCGGCTTGAAATGGGACACAGAGCGAGATATCCTGTTTTTCCAGCTAAAACAGCGAGATAATCCAGTTCGAACAAAACGGATTTGCTTAAGTATACTGAGCACTTATTTCGATCCATTGGGATTTATTAGCCCAGTTATATTGATTGCTCGTAGTTTGGTACAACAAATGTGGCTTGAAAACCACTCATGGGACGATCCACTTAAGGGAGAATTATTGAAGAAGTGGATGAAATGGGAAGATTCTCTGCCAGCTATCGAGGATTTTATAATTTCCCGTTCATATTTTGGTCATGTTCTCCCTACGTATTCCTATCAACTCCATGTGTTTGGAGACGCCAGCGATATGGGAATAGGTATAGTAGCCTATCTAAGAGTGGAAACTCCGGATGGAATCAAAGTCGCCCTGGTTACTTCTAAGGCATTAATCAACAACAAGTTGAAAGTTCCTCGAGCGGAGTTAAAAGCGGCTCTATACGCTACAGCCATCGGCCGGAATGTAACCGAACAGATTGACTATCCATTAGAGAAAACTGTCTATTGGACCGACGCTTTACTCGTGTTAGAGTATATAACCAATGAAGTCTGTCAGTTCAGCGTCTTCGTTACCAACAGGGTAGCCATCATACTTAGTCGCACGACGATGGACCAATGGAGACATTGCCCCGGAACGATTAATCCAGCAGACATCGCTTCCCGAGGAGCGACTCCAAAGGAATTGGTAAATACTCCCGAATGGTTAGGAGGACCCGACTTTCTCTACAGAGAAGAAGAAGAATGGCCTCCCCATCTCACAACAGCAGAGATCAGACAGGCCAAGGGAGCGGAGAAAGTTAAACCCAAAACTCGAGCGAGTAAATCGAAGTTGTTTAAACCTGCGGTTGATCTATCTGTATTATTTACTTCCGGAGAGGATGCTTTGGATCAGAAACCCACCGCCACGACTAAAGAAGTCTTGGAAATCTGTGACAAGGATTGGAAATCTGGAATACCAGATGTCGCGCAAGGACTCTCACCTCTCTTGCAGAGAGCGATACGTCACTACAGTTCCTGGAATCGGCTCTGTAAAGCTGTCACCTATTTAAAACGATGTTTTCATCATCGTTACTCCGGGACAAAGACCAATAGTGATGATGCTCCATCAACATCTGCACGAGTCCATGTTGTTAAAGATCTCCCCAAATACAAGATATCCGACAGGTTTCTAAAGGAGAAGATCAGTTACCAGGAGCATGATGAAACCAACAAACAGATGCTGAGACTCCTACAATGTTATGAGGATTCCGATAAGTATTTCCTGTTGTTAAGAAATCCACAGATGCGCTTAAGGGATCGCTTCTCTAGTACCATGATAGATGGGTTAATACGTGTTGGAGGCAGGCTGACCAACGCCCCATTATCCTTTGACACTAAGTTTCCCATCCTCATTAGAAATCTTGACATACAAATCAAGATAATTGTAGATGTTCATAGCAAACTGTACCATGCTGGTAGAGAACGAGTTCTGAGCGAAATTCGAACTCGCTACTATTTTTATAAACCCCGTAGGGCTCTGAACCAAGTTCTTAGGAACTGCATACCCTGTAGGAAAGCATTCAGTAGGCCTTTAACACAGCGAGAGGCAGAATTACCTAGGGAAAGAGTAAGCTTCTATGAACCACCCTTTACTAATACCGGTGTGGATTTATTTGGCCCTATTGAAGTATATCGTGCCCGGACTATAGTCAAGAGATGGTGTGTCATCTTCGTTTGTATGACTTGTAGAGCTATCCATCTCGATATGGTAAACGATCTATCCACCAACAGCTTCGTGTTGAGTTTACGACGACAGATCGCTCGCTTCGGAACCAGTAACACGATGAGATCGGATAAGGGAACGAACTTCATTGGCGCCAACAACGAAATTCAAGCTTACGTAAAGGACTGGAACAAAAGACAGGTGGACGATCAGCTAAGGATAACAGCGTCTAGCTGGACCTTCAACGCCGCCGACGCCCCTTGGTGGGGAGGAAGTTGGGAGAGATTGATTAGGAGCGTGAAGACTGCGTTCCACTTTATTGTACCTTGTCGCGCTTATCTCACCGACGAACTATTGCGGACGTTAATGGAGGAAATCGCCGCCTATCTCAACGAAAGACCGCTTATGCCAGTCTCTTCAAATCCTGATTCCCTGGAAGCGCTAACACCCGCGCACTTTCTACTGAAGAAGCCCGTAGCCATGCTCCCACGATCGGAGATCACAGACGGAGACGAGTACTGCCGTCGAACCTGGCAACTTATGCAGTTGCTATCCCGTCGTTTCGCTGACCATTTCGAGAAACATTACCTGCCCACTCTACAACTTCGAACTAAGTGGTTTGCGCAGCAAGAAAACGTCAGCGCTGGAGACATGGTGCTTATTGTGGACCCCGATCTCCCACGTAAGCGATGGCAAACAGGACGTATCATCGAGACTCATATCTCGAGCGATGGTTTGGTGCGATCAGTAGAGCTCGTCGTCATGCGACGTAACTTTAAGAAACCAGGGATAGTCTTTGAGACTCAACAGCTCAATCGCCCAGTGGGTCGTTTATGTTTACTGGAAAGAGACAGAGAGCTCTCCGGAAACTATGGAAGGCAAGAAACTCTTCCCACGACCACTTCCCTAATCCAACCGACATCTAGGGACTCCCCAACTTAATATCGTTCGGAGTGGGCGTGTGACTCTATTATTTTATATTATTTTATTATTTTTATATTTATGTATGTATTACTATGTAATTTTATTATAATCGTTTTATTTAATTTAGTAGAATATTATTTAGTGATTATTTAGTAGAATAGTGCAATATATTCGTGTTTATTACGTACGTAATTACTTATATTATATTTAGTGCGACGGCGAGAAATAATTCTTTTTCTCTTTCCTTACTGTCCGTATTATATTATAAATACGTAACTACAGTAAGATGAAATGTCCGTACTTATTAAAGTACAATAAAGCCACTACTATATTTAAGTATTATTGGTAGGCAGAGTATTAGGAATGCAAAGTTCAGATCCTCGTGTCTCGGCTAAACCAAGCTCTGGGTAGACCTTGGAAACGACTTGCCTCTTCACACTGACATTGCTTCGTGCGATATTGCTCTCATACCGTATATTAAATAATACATATAGTAGCGTGATGTCCCTTTAACAGTAGCGTATAACGCAAAATAAATCTGTTAAACCCTTTGACCATCTGTAATTCTAGTCGATTAAGATATCGCGGCACCCACCGATATACTTGAAAGACAAATTCTAGAATCAGTGGTTAACGTCCCCAGACAAGTTCTGGAATAAATCGGTGCCCATCTCAAATATTAATTATTTAATATTTGCAAATCTAATAAATCAAAATCTGTAAAATTCAGATCCTTCAACAATTCTAGTCAATTAAGATATCGTAGCATTTACCGATATTCTTAAAAAGACAATTGTCATAGAATTAAGGATCTTGTGTCCCCAGACATGTTCTAGAATCAAAATATGTCCATTTAATTATCAAATAATAAAATTTCAGGGAATAAATTTAAATTCATGCCTTTTAATGAATTTAATAAATTGCCATTTTTTCGCAATTTATGACATTCCCAAAATTCCATTAATTAATAGATCAAGGGAGCGGAGATTTATCTTATTATGCATATGAGTGTGCGAAAGTCTCCCAAACATAGTCAATAGCCGATAAAATTCATAAAGTCATGTATAAAACAGAACATTGACTATTAAAGAATACTATTAAATAACATCCCAGATCTGTATGCATTGGAATTACCCTAATTCTACCGCTAGCTTTGCATAATGTCACCATAGCAACAACCACGCTAGAATTGGAATTGAGTTAAAAGAACAATAGAAAGCTTGTCCCATTGAATAGCATAGGGAATAAATAGCGCACTGCTAGTATCCAAGGATACATAATAATACAGTGACATTCTGGAAGGCATTGACTAACGGACAAATGGCCCGAATGTGCGTAGTTGTGACCAGTTGTGTGGTATTTGTGAGTTTATAGGTGAATGTTACTGCTAAAGTGTGTTTACAGTAGCTAGTCGCAATCGTGAAAGTAACCTGACTCTCCAAGGAAAACCTGAAGTATATCTAAGCCTTTGGGACGGACAGTCGAGTGACTTGTGCCGGTTGTCGTTGTCGTTGTGCGGCTACGTCGTTGGCGAAAGTACAGCGGCGACGACACATCGGCGCTGAGGATCTCGCACTGTCCGGGGGCTAATTGGGGTAGGCAGCGACGCTCGCTAGCCTAAATATAAACTCCTTATAATATGGATAAACTCATATATAGCAGATATGACGGAGTTGATAGAAGATGGTCTTGGTATCGGGGAGCGATATACTCTACTTTTACAAGCGTTTGTTGATAGCTTAATACGCGGCGACGTTAGTCCAACTGCTGCAGAGGACGATGGTCGTTATATCGAACCGACAATGTCCCAAGTGCAGCTCTCGCGAGAGTTGGACTATAGAAAATTCGCTGCTCGATATACGCAGCGTAATGGTACGTATATGGGCTTCTTAACTACTGGTCATTCTATCGATTTACACGATACGGACTATGTCGAACATATCCTACCCAGAGGAGTCTAAACGATAAACCAAAATTCTAATGCGAAAATCCTATTAGAAATCGACTCGAAAGAAAAGACATTAAAGAAACAAATAAACGCGGTAACTCCAACATATATTTGGAATTTTTGATAGAAGCATTGTAACAACAAATAAATATCACCCGCGTTTCTCCTTCAAGACTTGCGTCTTTGGTATTATTACGATAAATGCCCTAGACCCAGCCAAAAAACGGAAAGACATAAACATCCACGGAAACGTTGTGTTAAACACAGTTGTGCTCGTTATATTTACTGGAGTTTCGAGCGAAACTTGTTTGACGTATCACCTATGCTCACTCGGCTCGAACGATCCTGGAGTAAACCTACGATCAGAGTCCCGGAATACTCGGTCAAACCTCCTCATTCCTTAGTTGGACCTCAGACCTGCGATCCTGGTGGTGTCGCGGATCCTCGCGGACTGTATTCACTGTTCAAAGATCTAGTGCTACCCTAACAATTAATCGGTAACACTCCGACAGTGATTTCTAGCTAGCCGCCCATCTTACCTAGCCGGATTGTGACGCGGACACCTAATATCACTATCCCACCGTATGGTCGTCCCCGTTTAACGCGATACAACCCTTCATCAAGGTGAAGGAGAGCGTTGTACGAAACGAGTTAAACGTTATTCTATAAAGATCAAAAAAGAAACCTGCGTTTGTTCAGATAAACGTAAGTTATAACAGTAAGTCCAATCGATAAACGAATTGGCCTTATCTCAGTTCGATTGGGAAATCTCGAATCTCTAAGAAGATATCAAGCTTAGAAAACCCTATTCTCTGCGAGAGTTTTGGACGAACGTATCCCATGACAAGCGGAGGAAAATCAGCTCGAGGAGAAGCATATCGAAATGGACGAGACACCGATCGTAACCCTGCACCTTCTGATGCAATTATATTGCACCCTTCGCCTAGGAGCTACAGCCCTCCTCGTAAAGTGGCTCGCCCCAAAGAGAAAAGGACTCTTGCTAGCTTTAAAAAACTGCGTAAACGCCGTCCGCGCAAGAAAGACTAACTGTTTAAAGTATTTATGTATATTAGAAATTGTGATTTTGTATATTTTATAGACTTAAATCCCATTTTCTGGGAGCGGTGTAAAAGCTTTTGTGGGATAACTGATTCGTTTGCCTTGCTAACCAGTTCCCCCCAGGCGCTAGAATACTTTAAAAAGGGATCTATAACTCGAATAGCGCAAGCTACCGGCTGATTGGCTGATTCGCTGTGCGAAGGGATCTGGGCTACGTTTGATTGTCCAACCAGCTTGGGAGAGTATCTGCCAATAGGATTTGAGTTGATTTTGATTTCGACCTATCACAGATCTACTGAACTGAATTTTCCTATCTGTATGCTCTTTCTCTGTGTTGGGTGGAAGCCTTTGTAAATAAGGTTATTCTTATCAGTTTTCAGTGTTGTTGGTCTTTCTGTCCTGAGCCAGGAGAGAAGGGCTTGTAAATATTTTGTGCTTTTCTGTTTTAGTCGAACACTAGTAGGCTTAATTATAAGGACATATATCCGTTATCATAACAAACTGATGACAATTCAAAACTTAACACACACTGAATCACTGTGCATACTTTTATATTGTTATACTGCTATTTACTGTCAGTTCTTCATAATATGGTTGATGAATTATTATATTTGGAATAACGATAAATAACCCCGAAACCCAATATTCTTGATATACCTAAGGTAAGAGAGAAAGGTTACATATAACGATTGTGACTTATGTTAAAGTGGTTTGAAGTGAATCTAATGTTATTTGATAGACCCTACATGAGTCAGTCCGTGTTCCTTTTATATATAACTAAAATCAGTGAAGATCGGCAGATCAGTGTGCAGTATTGTGCAGCATTGTGTATGAGTGAGTCTGATAACGAAGCATTTCCTAAAGAATGCGCCATATATGTGAATTATAACTAAGCCATATCGTTGTGAGTAGTTTAAGTCATAACTCTGTTTATATAGGTAAAGCGCCACGTCCTAAAGGAACTGTTAATATTCCCCGAAGGTGAATAATATTGTCAGAGATTATATAATACTGTCAGTCGAATAATACATTAGGCTTACATAGCAATAAAATTAAGCCGTCGAACCCAATCTCCCGGGTATATCCAGCGGGTGAATGATCGCGCACAGATTGGTTTCGACTAGTGTAGTGAATAAATACTTGTCATAGGCTAAAGGTGATTTATTATCTAGAAGACATCCTAATTTGGCGGGTTAAACTGCCAAAGGTCTGAAAGCGCGAACAACCATCCAGACACATTTTGGCAAACCTACAAACATATACACAGCACTCATAGCTTTTAAATTGTAACTTCTTTGGGAGCTGGTGAACTAGTAGTTGTGGAGACTAAACATTCCATCTAGATGCCTCAAAGGATGTCCATTGTTGTAGAGCATCTATTACACCTGGGCTAGGCCAACATAGAGAGTCGAAGTAATGTATTGCCCCGGCTTTGGGACGCACTACTGCTAGAGCCCAGTGAAAACCTCTGACATTGACAGGGAAAAACAAAAAATCATACTGGAGTATGCTGGTGTCAGTATGCCGTTGTGTGACATGGGAGCCACGGTTTACAAAAATGTTCAGAAAGTGAGGACTGAAAACTTTTGCACGACCAGGGTACTGGACACACATATGGTTAATAATGGCATCAATCAAGTTGTCAGTAAGCCAACCTTTAGGGTTACTAAGCAAGTCTATGTGGCGTTCGGAGAGAGGAATACCAGCCAACAAGTAGGTTCGCTCAGAGACAGGGGGTGGGTCATGCCGCAGTACGCTGTCTGATAGGGATACACTGACACTGCTTGTATTCATAGCAAAGGCTGAAAGGATAGTACAACAAAAGAGTTGGGTTAATTGAAGCAGATGACAAACTCAATACTGTACATCTATAAACATACAGTTCATTGATGATCTTTGACTTTCAGTTATTTTTTTATCGCTGTGTTGTTTGTGTTTGATGTTTGTTGTTTTATTATTTACAATCCTTTTATGGTGCGTCAAATTCATTCACGTCATTTATAAACCTGTTTTAGTTTCTTGATATTATTCTGGATGCAAAATAAAATCATGCGAATCTTTGAATCTAGATAAATTATTTTTCTTCCAATGTCTCTCCCTCCGTGGATAAAAGACCGTGATATTGGCTTTTCTGATTAAGCCTGGTTGCCAAGGTAACTGAATTTTATATTTACCCTCAAACGGCTCGGCTATGGCCCTTAATGTTGAGTTGAGAAACCCCAAGTTTATATCTATTGCGGTTTTGCTACAAATAGAGTTATAATTGATTTGAATTATATAGACTTTTATCTAAGTCCGTTGCCATGGAAACCAGATTTTCCCAGATATGTGACCTATCCCACATGACTCGCCTTGATGAGTAGTATATACATCCAAAATTTCAGGGAACTTTTAAATGCTAGTTTTTTTATCACTAGTTTAAAGGCTGGCCTAAAAAAGGATCATATCTGCCTCACATTAGGAAAATGGCCCACTATGAAGAGACCATCTCAAAAAGAAAGGAAATTTTGCAAATTTTAGAAATTTTTCATATTTTGTTAAGTTTACGGTTTCCTAGAGAAATAAATAGCTCACATTGTATCGTCACCTTCAAGGCAGAACCCCCTAAGTCATTTTTTGTAGTTCTGAGATAATCGATAAAAACTGTTTATTTTTAAGAGAGATGCCTCAGTTTACTTGTTATTGTGTTTTTTGACAAATAAATATATATAGAATTCATATAACTAAACTTTTTATTTAATTTAGAATCACCTTTGAAATATATTGCGGTTTTTTTGTAAAAATTTGGACTTATGGTGTTTTGCCAAAACAAGGGGGAACACCATTTTCTGGTATTATCCCGTAACTATACGATAGTTGCGGGGTATTGCCTAGAAAACAAGGTATCCTCAATTAGGCAAAACACCATAAGTCCGACTTTTTACAAAAAACACGCAAAATATATCAAATTATAGCCAAGGCGTATCGTGCGTCCTTAATTATTTAATGCGTAGTGCGCACGTAATACATGTGCGCATTTGTTATTAGCTAATACGTGCTATCTAACAGTTAACTAGCACATGAGCATGTGTTAGTATTACCTGTGAACGCAATAATAACAAATAAACACAAACAATACAGCTAACACACTTGCGCACATGTTGGAAATTTTTGAATTCAAAATTCTAAAGTGCTCCATAAGTTTTTGATATTTTGGTATTAATTGCTTCTAAAATAAGTACGGGACTGTAGTTAGAATCATGTATCAATACAAATTGAACAAAATGTAGCCAAATGCAGAACTATAAGAACAAAATTTAGAATCAAGCAAACGGAACTCAAAGTACAAAATATAGCCATGGGTGGTACTCTACAGTAAGAACAAAGTCTAGCTACAGGGTTACAGCTACGTTAATGTTAAAGTAAAGTTCACTTACAGTACGTCATGACGAATAATTAAAGACTGTTTTTTCTACAGTACGTGGCAACATTTTGAGCAACTCTATCAGCAACTTGGTGAGCATGTCAGGTTGCCGATCAAGTTGCTCTATGTAAACGCGAAGTTTGTTGCTGTAAAAGATGCCTCATATAACGGAGACTAATAGTTAATGTTACTCAAATTAAGTTGCTTGTTGCTGACCAAGTTATCCTAAACGTCCGGAACCCCATAGCAACTTGGACACAAACATTAAATGATGGACAGATATTTATCAGCGCCACAAACATTAATGTGGGACAAACATCAATCAGGGGGACAAACATTAATCAGGGGGACAAACATTAATGAGGTACACAAACATTAATGAGGGACACAAACATTAATGAGGGACACAAACATTAATGAGGGACACAAACATTAATGAGGGACACAAACATTAATGAGGGACACAAACATTAATGAGGGACACAAACATTAATGAGGGACACAAACATTAAACGAGGGACACAAACATTAATGAGGGACACAAACATTAATGAGATAGACAAACATTAATGAGGGACACAAACATTAAGGAGGAACACAAACATTAATGAGGGACACAAACATTAAACGAGGGACATATATCAATCAAGGGCACAAACATTAATCAAGGGCACCATCATTCCATTCCATTCCATTCATGTTATCCCCCATGGCACTTAGTATGATTCCTGTTACCACCCATACACAAAAAATATATTACAGTATTACAATTCTCATTACTGTCACGCAATACAATAACAACAATAAATAATAACATATTAATCTGACCAAACCAATAATCTATGTTATTACCAATTGAGGGAAAGGAACAGGTTACAGAGATGGTTTTTCAAACCAAAACAATAAACGATGTTGTTACTAATAAGGGAAGGAGTAAAAAAATGATGAACATGAAGGGGAGACAGGAAGGGGGGGGGGGGTAACATGAATGGTGGGGGTAGGAGGTAAATTGAAAATATGGGGGTATAACAGCCGGGGGGGGGGGTGGGGGCGTAGCAGCAAAACAGGCAGCTGAACAACGTAACCAAACGTCGCTTTCAATTAATTTCCATCTAATTAGGTAGATAGAATGTATACAAAGCGGCGGTACTTTGATCGAAGCTCACGTTCCCATGGTAGTATTTTTTCAGTATATCAGTTTATCACTTATTATCTGATCGTCTGATGGCAAGCATCACCATCGCTCATATTAATATCCATTGGCAAGCATTCACCCCTATTAATGTTTGTGCCCCTAATTAATGATTGTATCCCTCATTAATGTTTGTGTCCCTCATTAATGTTTGTGTACCTCATTAATGTTTGTGTCCCTGATTAATTTTTGTGTCCCTCATTAATATTTGTGTCCTTCATTAAAAATTGTATCCCTCATTAATGTTTGTGTCCCTTATTAATGTTTGTGTCCCTGATTACTGTGTGTCCCTCATTAATGTTTGTGTCCCTCATTAATGTTTGTGTCCCTTATTAATGTTTGTATCCCTCATTAATGTTTGTGTCCCTCATTAATGTTTGTGTCCCTCATTAATGTTTGTGTCCCTCATTAATGTTTGTGTCCCTCATTAATTTTTGTCTCCCTGATTACTGTGTGTCCCTCATTAATGTTTGTGTCCCTCATTAATGTTTGTGTCCCTTATTAATGTTTGTGTCCCGCATTAATGTTAGTGTCCCTCATTAATGATTGTATCCCTCATTAATGTTTGTGTCCCTCATTAATGTTTGTGTCCCTCATTAATGTTTGTGTCCCTCATTAATGTTTGTGTCACTCATTAATGTTTGTGTCCCTCATTAATGTTTTGTCCCTTATTAATGTTAGTGTACCTCATTAATGTTTGTGTCCCTTATTAATGTTTGTGTACCTCATTAATGTTTGTACCACTTAATGTGTGTCCCTGATTAATGTTTGTGTCCCTGATAAATATTTGTATCCCAGATTAATGTTTGTGTTCCCTCAATAATGTTTGTGTCATGGCCGCAATACAAACCAGTATATAAATGATAATTTACGGGGTTTTGCCAGGTTATTGTTTCTGATTTAAGGGGTTTTACAGGTTGTTATTTCTGATTTAAGGGGTTTTGCCAGATGGACTGAATTTCATATACTTGAATTTACGGTGTTTTGCAAGCCAATTATTGACTTGTGGGGTTCTGCCTCGAAGTGGGCATAAGTTACGGGGAACTGTCTTTTGCTTATAACTCAAAAATGGCTGGTAGAAAAGCTTCGGGGTTCTGCCAGACGAAAAAGCCGATATCGAATTACCCAAAAAGTCAAAAACATGAAAATCGAAAAAAATCGACTTTAAGGGGGTTCTGCTTTGAAGGTGACGGTATGTAAGTAGAATAAAATAAACATACTGTAGTTAACCAAACTAAACTAACATCAATGTCCTCCACGTGGTACGTCATCTCTGATTTTTTCTCTCGAACTATTTTCTGATATTTTCTTTCTAGTGTTGGTAATAACTTCCTCTCGCCAATATTGCTTCGAAATTTACAGAATTCGGCCCAGTGAGGAAACAGGAAACGGAATACAGTTTGCTGAAATAAAGAGAAAGCAACCAATAAGGAAACAGGAAACAAAATATATATAGTTCAAAAACGACTACAGTTTTCTGAAGTAACGAAAAAGCACCTGATATGTTACAGAAAAATAAATAAAGTATTGCGTTATGATTAGTACAGGCCACACTTTACCTGGGCCTCCCGGAATATATACGGATGTATTCTACGTCGGGTTTCTATTATATCGTCGCACTGTTGTTGGGGAATATCGATCTGGAGTTTAGGAGGTAAACTGCTGTCTAAGAAGCAGTTTACGATGGTTTGCACTTTGTGTTTAAGGAGGGCGTCGTCAGCGTGTCCGTGATACATGTCCTAATGTGGAGTAAATAAATCAAATAATCTGGTGTCATTGGTGCGAGTTTCATATAGGCACCCAGATTAATGTGTATGGTGACAAAATTAATTACCGTACCAATATGAAATGGTTAACCTCGTAGGTTACAATGTGGCGGAGAAGTGGATCTTTTATAGAGTGGCGATCCAGACTCAATTCACAACCCCAAATAACAGTCACAAGGGTTGCGAGTAATGCGAGTTTTAATGATTATAATGGTTTGGACCTGACTAGACCAACAAATCTGACAACAAGTAAAATACCATTGAATAAAAAGTGATTGAACGTTATCGGTATCTATGCGTGACGATGCCGAAAACATTCAATTTGGTGTTGAAACCATATTCAGCTATCTGTAAAGTAACCAAACTCTGGTTTTGTAATAATGTACTCGTTTACAGGAAAGGAACAGCGCTACGCACTCAGTCAACTGAAAATATTTTTATATACAACAAACAAGCTGTAATAAAAATAAAGTTTACCTTAAATCTTTGAATTTCCTGCCAAAATAAGACGTCATTGGATAACATATGTTCCTGGTTCACAACAGCAACATATCTGAAATAAATAAATAGAGTATGGTACTCGAAACTTCGCAAAGCGCCTCAACGACTTAACGGAACGGAAATGGCATGTCATTTATGTGCTCATGATTATTAAAAGCCAATATCCCCAATTAAATACTAGTTAAATAGCCTATGAAGTCTTTTCATCTCCGTATAAGCTATATGGTATAAGCTACACGACAGACTAGAAGAGACAGCATCTAATGGCGGTCTATTTGTAAAAACCACAATTTTCTCTGTAAATTAATCTTGAAGAATTCTACTCCCCCCCCCCCCCCCAAAAAAAAAAATACATCCCCGTATCCTAGTTGTGCGGACGATGTATCCTAGTGGTGTGGACGATGTATCCTAGTGGTGTGGACGATGTATCCTAGTTGTGTGGATGATGTATCGTAGTGTTGTGGACGATGTATCCTAGTGGTGTGGGTGGACGATGTATCCTAGTGGTGTGGACGATGTATCCTAGTGGTATGTGTGGACGATGTATCCTAGTTGTGTGGACGATGTATCCTAGTGGTGGTGTGGACGATGTATCCTAGTTGTGTGGACGATGTATCCTAGTGGTGTGGACGATGTATCCTAGTGGTGTGGACGATGTATCCTAGTTGTGTGGACGATGTATCCTAGTGGTGTGGGTGGACGATGTTTCCTAGTTATGTGAACGATGTATCCTAGTGGTGTGGACGATGTATCGTAGTGGTGCGGACGATGTATCGTAGTGGTGCGGACGATGTATCCTAGTGATGTGGACGATGTATCGTAGTGGTGTGGACGATGTATCCTAGTGGTGTAGGTGGACGATGTATCCTAGTGATGTGGACGATGTATCCTAGTTGTGTGGACGATGTATCCTAGTGGTGTGGACGATGTATCCTAGTGGTGTGGACGATGTATCCTAGTGGTGTGGGTGGACGATGTATCCTAGTGGTGTGGACGATGTATCCTTGTGATGTGGACGATGTATCCTAGTGGCGTGGACGAAGTATCCTAGTGATGTGGACGATGTATCCTAGTGGTGTGGGTGGATGATGTATCCTAGTTGTGTGGACGATGTATCCTAGTGGTGTGGGTGGACAATGTATCCTAGTGGTGTGGACGATGTATCATAGTGGTGTGGACGATGTATCCTAGTTGTGTGGACGATGTATCCTAGTGGTGTGGACGATGTATCCTAGTGGTGTGGATGATGTATCCTAGTGGTGTGGGTGGACGATGTATCCTAGCGGTGTGGACGATGTATCCTAGTGGTGTGGACGATGTATCCTAGTGGTGTGGACGATGTATCCTAGTGGTGTGGACGATGTATCCTAGTGGTGTGGATGATGTATCCTAGTGGTGTGGGTGGACGATGTATCCTAGTGGTGTGGACGATGTATCGTAGTGGTGTGGACGATCTATCCTAGTGGTGTGGATGATGTATCCTAGTTGTGGTGGACGATGTATCCTAGTGGTGTGGGTGGACGATGTATCCTAGTGGTGTGGACGATGTATCGTAGTGGTGTGGACGATCTATCCTAGTGGTGTGGATGATGTATCCTAGTTGTGGTGGACGATGTATCCTAGTGGTGTGGATGATGTATCCTAGTGGTGTGGGTGGACGATGTATCCTAGTGGTGTGGACGATGTATCGTAGTGGTGTGGACGATCTATCCTAGTGGTGTGGATGATGTATCCTAGTTGTGTGGACGATGTATCCTAGTGGTGTGGGTGGACGATATATCCTAGTGGTGTTGACGATGTATCGTAGTGGTGTGGACGATGTATCCTAGTGGTGTGGACGATGTATCCTAGTGGTGTGGACGATGTATCCAAGTGGTGTGGACGATGTATCCTAGTTGTGTGGGTGGACGATGTATCCTAGTTGTGTGGACGATATATCCTAGTGGTGTGGGTGGACGATGTATCCTAGTGGTGTGGACGATGTATCCTAGTGGTGTGGACGATGTATCCTAGTGGTGTGGACGATGTATCCTAGTTGTGTGGACGATGTATCGTAGTGGTGTGGTTGGACGATGTATCGTAGTGGTGTGGGTGGACGATGTATCGTAGTGGTGTGGACGATGTATCCTAGTGGTGTGGACGATGTATCCTAGTGGTGTGGACGATGTATCCTAGTGGTGTGGACGATGTATCCTAGTTGTGTGGACGATGTATCGTAGTGGTGTGGTTGGACGATGTATCGTAGTGGTGTGGACGATGTATCCTAGTTGTGTGGGTGGACGATGTATCCTAGTTGTGTGGACGATGTATCCCAGTGGTGGTGGACGATGTATCCTAGTGGTGTGGACGATGTATCCTAGTGGTGTGGACGATATATCCTAGTTGTGTGGACGATGTATCGTAGTGGTGTGGTTGGACGATGTATCGTAGTGGTGTAGACGATGTATCCTAGTGGTGTGGACGATGTATCCTAGTGGTGTGGGTGGACGATGTATCCTCTAGTGGTGTGGGTGGACGATGTATCCTAGTGGTGTGGGTGGACGATGTATCCTCTAGTGGTGTGGACGATGTATCCCAGTGGTGTGGGTGTGGGTGGACGATGTATCCTAGTGGTGTGGGTGGACGATGTATCCTAGTGGTGTGGGTGGACGATCTATCGTAGTGGTGTGGGTGGACGATGTATCCTAGTGGTGTGGGTGGACGATCTATCGTAGTGGTGTGGACGATATATCCTAGTGGTGTGGGAGGACGATATATCCTAGTGGTGTTGACGATGTATCGTAGTGGTGTGGACGATGTATCCTAGTGGTGTGGACGATGTATCCTAGTGGTGTGGACGATGTATCCTAGTGGTGTGGGTGGACGATGTATCCGCTAGTGGTGTGGACGATGTATCCTAGTGGTGTGGGTGGACGATGTATCCTAGTGGTGTGGGAGGACGATATATCCTAGTGGTGTTGACGATGTATCGTAGTGGTGTGGACGATGTATCCTAGTGGTGTGGACGATGTATCCTAGTGGTGTGGAC
Organism: Nemertoderma westbladi; assembly: GCA_032718475.1. Classification (NCBI taxonomy): domain Eukaryota; kingdom Metazoa; phylum Xenacoelomorpha; order Nemertodermatida; family Nemertodermatidae; genus Nemertoderma; species Nemertoderma westbladi. Next base: position 65,964 of record JAUCBJ010007186.1, read on the forward strand.
GATGTATCCTAGTGGTGTGGGTGGACGATGTATCCGCTAGTGGTGTGGACGATGTATCCTAGTGGTGTGGACGATTTATCCTAGTGGTGTGGGTGGATGATGTATCCTAGTTGTGTGGACGATGTATCCTTGTGGTGTGGACGATGTATCCGCTAGTGGTGTGGACGATGTATCGTAGTGGTGTGGACGATATATCCTAGTGGTGTGGGTGGACGATGTATCGTAGTGGTGTGGACGATGTATCCTTGTGATGTGGTTGGACGATGTATCGTAGTGGTGTGGGAGGACGATATATCCTAGTGGTGTTGCCGATGTATCGTAGTGGTGTGGACGATGTATCCTAGTGGTGTGGACGATGTATCCTAGTGGTGTGGACGATGTATCCTAGTGGTGTGGGTGGACGATGTATCCGCTAGTGGTGTGGACGATGTATCCTAGTGGTGTGGACGATTTATCCTAGTGGTGTGGGTGGATGATGTATCCTAGTTGTGTGGACGATGTATCCTTGTGGTGTGGACGATGTATCGTAGTGGTGTGGTTGGACGATGTATCGTAGTGGTGTGGGAGGACGATATATCCTAGTGGTGTGGACGATGTATCGTAGTGGTGCGGACGATGTATCGTAGTGGTGCGGACGATGTATCCTAGAGGTGTGGACGATATATCCTAGGGGTGTGGACGATGTATCCTAGTTGTGTGGACGATGTATCCTAGTGGTGTGGGTGGACGATGTATCCTAGTGGTGTGGGTGGACGTTGTATCCTAGTTGTGTGGGTGGACGATGTATCCTAGTGGTGTGGGTGGACGTTGTATCCTAGTTGTGTGGACGATGTATCCTAGTGATGTGGGTGGACGTTGTATCGTAGTGGTGTGGACGATGTATCGTAGTGGTGTGGACGATATATCCTAGTGGTGTGGGTGGACGATGTATCCTAGTGGTGTGGACGATGTATCCTTGTGGTGTTGACGATGTATCGTAGTGGTGCGGACGATGTATCGTAGTGGTGTGGACGATATATCCTAGTGGTGTGGGTGGACGATGTATCCTAGTGGTGTGGACGATGTATCCTAGGGGTGTGGACGATGTATCCTTGTGGTGTTGACGATGTATCGTAGTGGTGCGGACGATGTATCGTAGTGGTGTGGACGATATATCCTAGGGGTGTGGGTGGACGATGTATCCTCGTGGTGTGGGTGGGCGATGTATCGTAGTGGTGTGGGTGGATGATGTATCCTAGTTGTGTGGACGATGTATCCTTGTGGTGTTGACGATGTATCGTAGTGGTGCGGACGATGTATCGTAGTGGTGTGGACGATATATCCTAGTGGTGTGGGTGGACGATGTATCCTAGTGGTGTGGACGATGTATCCTAGGGGTGTGGACGATGTATCCTTGTGGTGTTGACGATGTATCGTAGTGGTGCGGACGATGTATCGTAGTGGTGTGGACGATATATCCTAGGGGTGTGGGTGGACGATGTATCCTCGTGGTGTGGGTGGGCGATGTATCGTAGTGGTGTGGGTGGATGATGTATCCTAGTTGTGTGGACGATGTATCCTTGTGGTGTTGACGATGTATCGTAGTGGTGCGGACGATGTATCCTAGGGGTGTGGACGATGTATCCTAGTGGTGTGGACGATGTATCGTAGTGGTGTTGACGATATATCCTAGTGGTGTGGGTGGACGATGTATCCTAGTGGTGTGGACGATGTATCCTAGTGGTGTGGACGATATATCGTAGTGGTGTGGCGTTGTATCCTAGTGGTGTGGACGATGTATCCTAGTGGTGTGGACGATGTATCCTAGTGGTGTGGACGATATACCGTAGTGGTGTGGCGTTGTATCCTAGTGGTGTGGACGACGTATCCTAGTGGTGTGAACGATGTATCGTAGTGGTGTGGACGATATATCCTAGTAGTGTGGACGATATATCCTAGTGGTGTGGGTGGACGATGTATCTTAGTGGTGTGGGTGGACGATGTATCTTAGTGGTGTGGACGATGTATCCTAGTGGTGTGGGTGGACGATGTATCCTAGTGGTGTGGACGATGTATCCTAGTGGTGTGGACGATGCATCCTAGTGGTATGGACGATGTATCCTAGTGGTGTAGGTGGACGATGTATCCTAGTAGTGTGGACGATATATCCTAGTGGTGTGGGTGGACGATGTATCCTAGTGGTGTGGACGATGTATCCTAGTGGTGTGGATGATGCATCCTAGTGGTATGGACGATGTATCCTAGTGGTGTAGGTGGACGATGTATCCTAGTGGTGTGGACGATGTATCCTAGTGGTGTGGGTGGATGATATATCCTAGTGGTGTGGGCGATGTATCCCAGTGGTGTGGACGATGTATCCTAGTGGTGTGGACGATATATCCTAGTGGTGTGGGTGGACGATGTATCATAGTGGTGTGGACGATATATCCTAGTGGTGTGGGTGGACGATGTATCCTAGTGGTGTGGGTGGACGTTGTATCCTAGTTGTGTGGACGATGTATCCTAGTGATGTGGGTGGACGATGTATCCTAGTGGTGTGGACGATGTATCGTAGTGGTGTGGACGATATATCCTAGTGGTGTGGGTGGACGATATATCGTAGTGGTGTGGCGATGTATCCTAGAGGTGTGGACGATATATCCTAGTGGTGTGGGTGGACGATGTATCCTAGTGGTGTGGACGATGTATCCTAGTTGTGTGGACGATGTATCCTAGTGGTGTGGATGTTGTATCGTAGTGGTGTGGACGATGAATCCTTGTGGTGTAGGTGGACGATGTATCCTAGTGGTGTGGACGATGTATCCTAGTGGTGTGGGTGGACGATGTATCCTAGTGGTGTGGACGATGTATCCTAGTGGTGTGGACGATGCATCCTAGTGGTATGGACGATGTATCCTAGTGGTGTAGGTGGACGATGTATCCTAGTGGTGTGGACGATGTATCCTAGTGGTGTGGGTGGATGATATATCCTAGTGGTGTGGGCGATGTATCCCAGTGGTGTGGACGATGTATCCTAGTGGTGTGGACGATATATCTTAGTGGTGTGGGTGGACGATGTATCATAGTGGTGTGGACGATATATCCTAGTGGTGTGGGTGGACGTTGTATCCTAGTTGTGTGGACGATGTATCCTAGTGGTGTGGGTGGACGATGTATCCTAGAGGTGTGGACGATGTATCCTAGTGGTGTGGACGATATATCTTAGTGGTGTGGGTGGACGATGTATCATAGTGGTGTGGACGATATATCCTAGTGGTGTGGGTGGACGTTGTATCCTAGTTGTGTGGACGATGTATCCTAGTGGTGTAGGTGGACGATATATCGTAGTGGTGTGGCGATGTATCCTAGAGGTGTGGACGATATATCGTAGTGGTGTGGGTGGACGATGTATCCTAGTGGTGTGGACGATGTATCCTAGTTGTGTGGACGATGTATCCTAGTGGTGTGGATGTTGTATCGTAGTGGTGTGGACGATGAATCCTTGTGGTGTAGGTGGACGATGTATCCTAGTGGTGTGGACGATATATCCTAGTGGTGTGGGTGGACGATATATCGTAGTGGTGTGGCGATGTATCCTAGAGGTGTGGACGATATATCCTAGTGGTGTGGGTGGACGATGTATCCTAGTGGTGTGGACGATGTATCCTAGTTGTGTGGACGATGTATCCTAGTGGTGTGGATGTTGTATCGTAGTGGTGTGGACGATGAATCCTTGTGGTGTAGGTGGACGATGTATCTTAGTGGTGTGGACAATGTATCCTAGTGGTGTGGACGATGTATCCTAGTTGTGTGGATGATGTATCCTAGTGGTGTGGACGATGTATCCTAGTGGTGTGGACGATGTATTGTAGTGGTGTGGGCGATATATCCTAGTGGTGTGGACGATGTATCCTTGTGGTGTGGATGTTGTATCGTAGTGGTGTGGACGATGAATCCTTGTGGTGTAGGTGGACGCTGTATCTTAGTGGTGTGGACGATGTATCCTAGTGGTGTGGACGATGTATCCTAGTTGTGTGGATGATGTATCCTAGTGGTGTGGACGATGTATCCTAGTGGTGTGGACGATGTATCGTAGTGGTGTGGGCGATATATCCTAGGGGTGTGGACGATGTATCCTAGTGGTGTGGACGATGTATCCTAGTGGTGTGGACGATGTATCCTAGTGGTGTGGATGATGTATCGTAGTGGTGTGGCCGATATATCCTAGTGGTGTGGGTGGACGATGTATCCTAGTGGTGTGGACGATGTATCCTAGTGGTGTGGACGATGTATCCTAGTGGTGTAGGTGGACGATGTATCCTAGTGGTGTGGACGATGTATCCTAGTGGTGTGGGTGGACGATATATCCTAGAGGTGTGGGCGATGTATCCTAGTGGTGTGGACGATATATCCTAGTGGTGTGGACGATGTATCGTAGTGGTGTGGACGATATATCCTAGTGGTGTGGGTGGACGATGTATCCTAGTGGTGTGGACGATGTATCCTAGTGGTGTGGACGATGTATCCTAGTGGTGTGGACGATGTATCCTAGTGGTGTGGGTGGACGATATATCCTAGTGGTGTGGGCGATGTATCCTAGTGGTGTGGACGATATATCGTAGTGGTGTGGGTGGACGATGTATCCTAGTGGTGTGGACGGTGTATCGTAGTGGAGTGGACGATGTATCCTAGTGGTGTGGACGATGTATCGTAGTGCTGAGGACGATGAATCCTAGTGGTGTAGGTGGACGATGTATCCTAGTGGTGTGGACGATTTATCCTAGTGGTGTGGACGATTTATCCTAGTGGTGTGGACGATATATCCTAGTGGTGTGGGTGGACGATGTATCCTAGTGGTGTGGACGATATATCCTAGTGGTGTGGGTGGACGATATATCGTAGTGGTGTGGCGAAGTATCCTAGTGGTGTGGACGATGTATCCTAGTGGTGTAGGTGGACGATGTATCCTAGTGGTGTGGACGGTGTATCGTAGTGGTGTGGACGATGTATCCTAGTGGTGTTGACGATGTATCGTAGTGGTATGGACGATGTATCCTAGTGGTGTAGGTGGACGATGTATCCTAGTGGTGTGGACGATGTATCCTAGTGGTGTGGGTGGATGATATATCCTAGTGGTGTGGGCGATGTATCCCAGTGGTATGGACGATGTATCCTAGTGGTGTGGACGATATATCCTAGTGGTGTGGGTGGACGATGTATCATAGTGGTGTGGACGATATATCCTAGTGGTGTGGGTGGACGATGTATCCTAGTGGTGTGGGTGGACGTTGTATCCTAGTTGTGTGGACGATGTATCCTAGTGATGTGGGTGGACGATGTATCCTAGTGGTGTGGACGATGTATCGTAGTGGTGTGGACGATATATCCTAGTGGTGTGGGTGGACGATATATCGTAGTGGTGTGGCGTTGTATCCTAGAGGTGTGGACGATATATCCTAGTGGTGTGGGTGGACGATGTATCCTAGTGGTGTGGACGATGTATCCTAGTGGTGTGGGTGGACGATGTATCCTAGTTGTGTGGACGATGTATCCTAGTGGTGTGGACGATGTATCCTAGTTGTGTGGACGATGTATCCTAGTGGTGTGGATGTTGTATCGTAGTGGTGTGGACGATGAATCCTTGTGGTGTAGGTGGACGCTGTATCTTAGTGGTGTGGACGATGTATCCTAGTGGTGTGGACGATGTATCCTAGTTGTGTGGATGATGTATCCTAGTGGTGTGGGTGGACGATGTATCCTAGTGGTGTGGACGATGTATCCTAGTTGTGTGGACGATGTATCCTAGTGGTGTGGATGTTGTATCGTAGTGGTGTGGACGATGAATCCTTGTGGTGTAGGTGGACGCTGTATCTTAGTGGTGTGGACGATGTATCCTAGTTGTGTGGACGATGTATCCTAGTGGTGTGGGTGGACGATGTATCCTAGTTGTGTGGACGATGTATCCTAGTGGTGTGGACGATGTATCCTAGTTGTGTGGACGATGTATCCTAGTGGTGTGGATGTTGTATCGTAGTGGTGTGGACGATGAATCCTTGTGGTGTAGGTGGACGCTGTATCTTAGTGGTGTGGACGATGTATCCTAGTGGTGTGGACGATGTATCCTAGTTGTGTGGATGATGTATCCTAGTGGTGTGGGTGGACGATGTATCCTAGTGGTGTGGACGATGTATCCTAGTTGTGTGGACGATGTATCTTAGTGGTGTGGATGTTGTATCGTAGTGGTGTGGACGATGAATCCTTGTGGTGTAGGTGGACGCTGTATCTTAGTGGTGTGGACGATGTATCCTAGTGGTGTGAACGATGTATCCTAGTTGTGTGGATGATGTATCCTAGTGGTATGGACGATGTATCCTAGTGGTGTAGGTGGACGATGTATCCTAGTGGTGTGGACGATGTATCCTAGTGGTGTGGGTGGATGATATATCCTAGTGGTGTGTGGGCGATGTATCCCAGTGGTGTGGACGATGTATCCTAGTGGTGTGGACGATATATCCTAGTGGTGTGGGTGGACGATGTATCATAGTGGTGTGGACGATATATCCTAGTGGTGTGGGTGGACGATGTATCCTAGTGGTGTGGGTGGACGTTGTATCCTAGTTGTGTGGACGATGTATCCTAGTGATGTGGGTGGACGATGTATCCTAGTGGTGTGGACGATGTATCGTAGTGGTGTGGACGATATATCCTAGTGGTGTGGGTGGACGATATATCGTAGTGGTGTGGCGATGTATCCTAGAGGTGTGGACGATATATCCTAGTGGTGTGGGTGGACGATGTATCCTAGTGGTGTGGACGATGTATCCTAGTTGTGTGGACGATGAATCCTAGTGGTGTGGATGTTGTATCGTAGTGGTGTGGACGATGAATCCTTGTGGTGTAGGTGGACGCTGTATCTTAGTGGTGTGGACGATGTATCCTAGTTGTAATGGTAGAGCGTCTATGAATCTCAGATCCAATTTATATTTATACATTACACACCAATTATGTTCAGTAACAATGCCAATATATTACGGTACACTCTATTCGACATACCTATTCAGCAGAAGCCGTCCTCTGATTGGCCCTGCATCAGATTATTAATGCCGTTATTATTACAGCCAATTATGTTGCTCAGTTCCTAATGGTAATAAGTAATTATAGAGGTCAACTCTTATACTATATAATAGCAGTAACAACAATTTATTTGCACTCTCTCCTTGTTATTCAGTTGACTCTGTTGGTAGCTTTAATTAGTTTTGGAGGGATGGTAATTTACTCTTATTTGTTACCAGGTTCAGGTTCAGGTTCAGGTTCAGGTTCAGACAGTTAAATTTCAAATTATCATTTCCACTTGTGCTATTAAAATCTTACAATTACAACGTATTTTACAGTCAGAAATAATATTTACATCCCTCCATTGTTTATTATTTCAAGTATTACGTAGTCCAATGTGGCCGTATTATCTAGTTAAGTTAAGTTTTATGCTGTAATATTTATTTGTGTGCGGATCTTCTCATAGACGCAAGGCCTACAGTGCAGTGCAATTCAGGAGGAACGGGTGGTAGCGTCCGGACGAATTATTTGTTGGTAAGTGTATATCAATATTACAAATTACGTAACCCTTTGTTTCAATCAATACTAAATATACAACATATTATATTCTTTGATATTGATGTTATTGTCCACCTGCGTAAGCAAAGGGGGAAGTAATTGCCATCCTGTCCGTAGCTATTGATGTACCCTGTACCCTTCTGCCCATTCTCCTCGGGAAAACAAGTGCCACTGGGAAGGGCCTTTGTTGGATTAGAAGTGTGTGGTAGCCGACGGACGTAAAGTAACGGGTTACTACGCTAGCGGTTGCTAGAGTGGCTGTGGCATTTCGGTGGCCGGCGTTATCTTTCACATTAAGGCAGTGGGGATAGACGCATGCAGCGGGGGTCCCATACAGTAACAAATAGGAATATTTTGACTGAATCAGAAGGGTACCGGTACAATACTGTAGACCCTAATTATTATTTTACAGCTATCGATTATTACATTGCAGGTATTTTGGCTGGAAATAACTAAAGTTTAATTATACATCGATTTTTTTTCAGTTTTGTTTTTTTTCAAAATTATTCCGAATTTTTTTTTTTTCGTCAAAATTTTGTTATCCCAGTAACATAATATTTAATACGGAAGCACCACGGCTGCAGATTGAGTCGACGCGATCTGCAGCAGTTGGACCAACAGTATTAAACAAATAAAAAAAAAACTAAATAAATTTTGCATATTCACAAAAAACCCCCTAATCTGCAGTTAGCCGGTTTTTGCGTGAGGGTTTATAAGTTACCGGCAGAGTCAACTGTGTGAGAGAGTCCTTTGTCCCATAGCGTCCTACCGTGGGGTAAGTATACAGTAAGTTCAATTTAGAGCATTCATCTCATCATTCACTATTTTTTTTTGTATTTGTTTCTTTACATTTATTTTCTCATTTCGCCCTATTGTCTCGTAACATACAGTATGATACACTATTCTGTACTATTTGTGTTTGATTTACTTCCCGTAAGCTCGGTACTGTAAGCTCGTATTGAATATACTGTATAGCTGTATGTAGTAAGTAGGCCTATATGCAGTATAACTTTATGTACTAAATTTTCTATGTACTGAACTTCCGCTAAGGTAAACGCGGTATAGTATTTCAAGTACAGTATAACTTTATGTACTGAACTTCCGCTAAGATAGACGCGGTATAGTATTACAAGTACAGTATAACTTTATG
>JAUCBJ010007188.1:0-35335 GCA_032718475.1 Nemertoderma westbladi
TCCGACCGACGAGACCGAATCCTCGGAATTAACCTCGGATTCGCCCTCCCCAGGTCTCTTCCAACCCACTATCTTAACTTCCCTGGCATCGACTAAGTATGGCCCTATGTACACTACACCAGGCCCCATACCCCTACGTTCCCATAGCCCAAGCAGTTCGAAGGCAACCCCTCTCGCTCTCTCCCTGGCTAGTTCTCCCTGCCCAGAACGCACTAGGTGATCAAAGTATCTGTTCGACTCACCTAGTCGTCTCCTCAGTCTCACCTCGTCTATCTTCGCCCCGCCTTCGGCCTCTCTCAGTTGCTCCCGGGTCGCGAGGTAGGCCCGTCGAAGTCGATCAGAAACCCCGACGTCCTCGTCGCCGACCTCTCCTCCATCTCTCCGGGTCCAACGTCGTACCGACGGCCCCACCGTCGCCGTTCCGGTGGACCGTTCGTCGTCCTCGGCCTGTGGCTGGCCGGTGACATCGGTATGTCGACCCTCGCTCCGCGTCGACTCGTCTTTCTCTTCTCCTTCCTTCTCGTCTACTACCCTCGACTCGCTCTCCGGTTGTAGACGACCCCCCACATCTCGGTTCGCCGGGTTGCTCGTTGTCGACGTGGCGTCAACCTGCGTCGACGTGGTCGGCGTAGCATCGATCGGCGTCGTGGGTTCGTATCGTCTCGCCGTGGCCTCGCGGATCGTTAGATCGTCGTCCGGGGTCCGCGGCGGTGTCGTTCCTCTCTCTCGACTCATCGTCGTCTTTGGTGGCTGGCAGCCACGTTGATAACAATCTATCACTGTCAGGGCAGCTGGGCGGATCTGATTCTGTCACTGTGACGGGATCTACGGATCCCGGTTTATCCGTTGGGTTTTCTATCCACGCGTCCCCGCCGTGTGTGAAAGGTAAAAGAGTTCTGATGTTGGGTAATATGTATAAAGGTATAATAGTCTGATAGTTGATATAGTATAGTATGACACAACAGGTAATATATAATGGCGGTAGCGGACGGTGACAGAAGTCCCCGTTCTACCCTACTGATCTGACTGAGTAAACTGAATGAATGATTACAGGTTACTGGTTATATTGCACGGTGGCCTTATTGCTACTCAATCGATGCCTTGCCCCCCTCTGATTGGTTGTTACCCTTGTTGGCGCCCCGTGGAGTGCTCCCGTTCACTCCACCTGTTCTCTCTGGGTTAGGGGTTTGGCCCCTGACCCTCTATTGTGTGCTTCCTTCCCACTCTTATTGGGATGGCACGAGTTGGTTAATTGCCCAATCTCGTGGCTCCCAATATTCCTTATCGGCTTATAACTTTATGGGGTGTTAGCGGGATTGAATAAGCTAACATAAGCAGAAATCAGGAAAGAAGAATCATATGCAGAAATCAGGAAAGAAGAATCATAAGCAGAAATCAGGAAAGAAGAATCATAAGCAGAAATCAGGAAAGAAGAAGCATAAGCAAAAATCAGGAAAGAAGAATCATAAGCAGAAATCAGGAAAGAAGAAGCATAAGCAAAAATCAGGAAAGAAGAATCATAAGCAGAAATCAAGAAAGAAGAATCATAAGCAGAAATCAGGAAAGAAGAAGCATAAGCAGAAATCAGGAAAGAAGAATCATAAGCAGAAATCAGGAAAGAAGAATCATAAGCAGAAATCAGGAAAGAAGAATCATAAGCAGAAATCAGGAAAGAAGAATCATAAGCAGATATCAGGAAAGTAGAATCATAAGCAGAAATCAGGAAAGAAGAAGCATAAGCAGAAATCAGGAAAGAAGAAGCATAAGCAGAAATCAGGAAAGAAGAATCATAAGCAGAAATCAGGAAAGAAGAAGCATAAGCAGAAATCAGGAAAGAAGAATCATAAGCAGAAATCAGGAAAGAAGAAGCATAAGCAAAAATCAGGAAAGAAGAATCATAAGCAGAAATCAGGAAAGAAGACGCATAAGCAGAAATCAGGAAAGAAGAATCATAAGCAGAAATCAGGAAAGAAGAATCATAAGCAGAAATCAGGAAAGAAGAAGCATAAGCCGAAATCAGGAAAGAATAATCATAAGCAGAAATCAGGAAAGAAGAAGCATAAGCAGAAATCAGGAAAGAAGAATCATAAGCAGAAATCAGGAAAGAAGAAGCATAAGCAAAAATCAGGAAAGAAGAATCATAAGCAGAAATCAGGAAAGAAGACGCATAAGCAGAAATCAGGAAAGAAGAATCATAAGCAGAAATCAGGAAAGAAGAATCATAAGCAGAAATCAGGAAAGAAGAAGCATAAGCAGAAATCAGGAAAGAAGAATCATAAGCAGAAATCAGGAAAGAAGAATCATAAGCAGAAATCAGGAAAGAAGAAGCATAAGCAGATATCAGGAAAGTAGAATCATAAGCAGAAATCAGGACAGAAGAATCATAAGCAGAAATCAAGAAAGAAGAATCATAAGCAGAAATCAGGAAAGAAGAAGCATAAGCAGAAATCAGGAAAGAAGAATCATAAGCAGAAATCAGGAAAGAAGAATCATAAGCAGAAATCAGGAAAGAAGAATCATAAGTAGAAATCAGGAAAGAAGAAGCATAAGCAAAAATCAGGAAAGAAGAATCATAAGCAGAAATCAGGAAAGAAGAAGCATAATTATTGAAATGCAGCAGATGTAATATCGAAATATTGAGATATTGAGATATATTAAGATATATTGAGAGTTGACTAAGAAATATTGAGTGATGAATGCAACACTACATCAAATTTTCATAAAATACATACAATATCATATAGCATTGAAATGCAGCAGATGGGCTAAGAAGTATTATGGTAATTCTCCGGGGCGATGGCAATCTCCCGAAGTTCGACCCCACTGGCTCCCTGACTCCATCTCTACTATCGACAGTCCGTCATCCGTCCTCGCACTCCTATCGTTTGTGGCGACACCTTTTCTACTATCTCATCTTCTTCTCTTTTCAGTGCAGTATTCCCGCTCGTGAGATCTCTCGTCGACCTCCCGGTTAAACTCCACTATTCTTCTTCTCTCTTCTGATCGGGCTCGACGCTTCGTCTGCCCTCTCGCGACGTCAACCTGCCTCTCTCTACTCGATCGCACGCCGCTGGGGATACTCGCAATCCCCCTATTACTCTCCGTCGCCGGGTGTTGCGGTTTACCTGATTCGGCCCGCGCATTATCCGCTGACGGCTGTGGGACACTCTCTGCCCCCCCTCCTCTCTACTAATCTCTCGCGGTGGGGTGCCCGTAGCCCCCCCCCACCCGCCACTTCTAACTTCACTACCTCTTACTACACTCCTACACCCCTCTTGTGGGGCATTCTCTGCCCCCCCTCTCTCGCCACTAATCTTATGTGGTGGGGCGCCCATAGCCCCCCCCCCCCCCCACCCGCCACATCTAACTTCAATATATCTTACTTCGTCTCTACACCCCTCTCTAGTCGACGCACTGTCTCTACTGCGGCCGGGTCTATTCACCCCCGCCTCTCTCTCTACTACTGCGTGGCCTACCAGGCCCACCTCGGGTTGGCTCAACCGCGCCACTTCCTGCCTACTAACTACGTGGCCTACCAGGCCGCCGTCTGCCGGGCTATACACGTCTGACGCGTTCACATTAATAGCACCATTCCCAATATTATTTGTTAAATCAATTAAATTATTAGAATTTGAAACGGGATTATTATTTAAATTATTTAAGTTAGAATTATTATTATTTTCAAAATTTAAATTATTATTCGTATTATTTGAATTATTCTGAATATTTGAACTAATGTTATTATTTGAATTTAAATTTAAATTACTGGGTAAAATATTTCCTGTAATAAAGGGATTAGGGTTATTTACTACGGTACTATTAACATTAATTACTTCTAACGTACTACTACTACCCCCCCCCGCCCGTACGGCTACACCAGTTCTGGTTCTCTCGCCCGGTGTCTGTAAGTGGGGGCTCGTTCTCTGATATCTCCAACCGCGCCAGTTCTAGTCGGCGCCGTTTAAGTTTGGCCCGATATTGCGCAAGCAGCGCCAGTCGGACAAGCAAAAGATCTCGCTCACGCTCTTGCTTTAACTCTCTCTCTCTGCACACTCGGAACTCTCTCGCAAGCATCCCATACCGCCTCGCCGGCTCGCTCTCTATTCTCCCCATCATTATCCCGATATGCTCCCGATCTCTATGCTCCTCAGCCCTCTCTCTATCCTCCCTTACCAACTCTAATAATGCGGTTTGCTCTCTCAATTGCCCCTCTAACTGTTTCCGCTCTGCCGCTGCCTTTTCTAATTTATACGCCACGCGTTCACTCTCTCGCACCCTTCTTTCTTTTGCGGAGGATGTAGCAGACTTATCGGTTGCGACGGACTCCCGTCGCCCCTCCGTCCTACTAACTTTCCCCCGCTTCCCGGAACTTCCTCCGACCGACGAGACCGAATCCTCGGAATTAACCTCGGATTCGCCCTCCCCAGGTCTCTTCCAACCCACTATCTTAACTTCCCTGGCATCGACTAAGTATGGCCCTATGTACACTACACCAGGCCCCATACCCCTACGTTCCCATAGCCCAAGCAGTTCGAAGGCAACCCCTCTCGCTCTCTCCCTGGCTAGTTCTCCCTGCCCAGAACGCACTAGGTGATCAAAGTATCTGTTCGACTCACCTAGTCGTCTCCTCAGTCTCACCTCGTCTATCTTCGCCCCTCCTTCGGCCTCTCTCAGTTGCTCCCGGGTCGCGAGGTAGGCCCGTCGAAGTCGATCAGAAACCCCGACGTCCTCGTCGCCGACCTCTCCTCCATCTCTCCGGGTCCAACGTCGTACCGACGGCCCCACCGTCGCCGTTCCGGTGGACCGTTCGTCGTCCTCGGCCTGTGGCTGGCCGGTGACATCGGTATGTCGACCCTCGCTCCGCGTCGACTCGTCTTTCTCTTCTCCTTCCTTCTCGTCTACTTCCCTCGACTCGCTCTCCGGTTGTAGACGACCCCCCACATCTCGGTTCGCCGGGTTGCTCGTTGTCGACGTGGCGTCAACCTGCGTCGACGTGGTCGGCGTAGCATCGATCGGCGTCGTGGGTTCGTATCGTCTCGCCGTGGCCTCGCGGATCGTTAGATCGTCGTCCGGGGTCCGCGGCGGTGTCGTTTCCTCTCTCTCGACTCATCGTCGTCTTTGGTGGCTGGCAGCCACGTTGATAACAATCTATCACTGTCAGGGCAGCTGGGCGGATCTGATTCTGTCACTGTGACGGGATCTACGGATCCCGGTTTATCCGTTGGGTTTTCTATCCACGCGTCCCCGCCGTGTGTGAAAGGTAAAAGAGTTCTGATGTTGGGTAATATGTATAAAGGTATAATAGTCTGATAGTTGATATAGTATAGTATGACACAACAGGTAATATATAATGGCGGTAGCGGACGGTGACAGAAGTCCCCGTTCCACCCTACTGATCTGACTGAGTAAACTGAATGAATGATTACAGGTTACTGGTTATATTGCACGGTGGCCTTATTGCTACTCAATCGATGCCTTGCCCCCCTCTGATTGGTTGTTACCCTTGTTGGCGCCCCGTGGAGTGCTCCCGTTCACTCCACCTGTTCTCTCTGGGTTAGGGGTTTGGCCCCTGACCCTCTATTGTGTGCTTCCTTCCCACTCTTATTGGGATGGCACGAGTTGGTTAATTGCCCAATCTCGTGGCTCCCAATATTCCTTATCGGCTTATAACTTTATGGGGTGTTAGCGGGATTGAATAAGCTAACATAAGCAGAAATCAGGAAAGAAGAATCATATGCAGAAATCAGGAAAGAAGAATCATAAGCAGAAATCAGGAAAGAAGAATCATAAGCAGAAATCAGGAAAGAAGAAGCATAAGCAAAAATCAGGAAAGAAGAATCATAAGCAGAAATCAGGAAAGAAGAAGCATAAGCAAAAATCAGGAAAGAAGAATCATAAGCAGAAATCAAGAAAGAAGAATCATAAGCAGAAATCAGGAAAGAAGAAGCATAAGCAGAAATCAGGAAAGAAGAATCATAAGCAGAAATCAGGAAAGAAGAATCATAAGCAGAAATCAGGAAAGAAGAATCATAAGCAGAAATCAGGAAAGAAGAATCATAAGCAGATATCAGGAAAGTAGAATCATAAGCAGAAATCAGGAAAGAAGAAGCATAAGCAGAAATCAGGAAAGAAGAAGCATAAGCAGAAATCAGGAAAGAAGAATCATAAGCAGAAATCAGGAAAGAAGAAGCATAAGCAGAAATCAGGAAAGAAGAATCATAAGCAGAAATCAGGAAAGAAGAAGCATAAGCAAAAATCAGGAAAGAAGAATCATAAGCAGAAATCAGGAAAGAAGACGCATAAGCAGAAATCAGGAAAGAAGAATCATAAGCAGAAATCAGGAAAGAAGAATCATAAGCAGAAATCAGGAAAGAAGAAGCATAAGCAGAAATCAGGAAAGAAGAATCATAAGCAGAAATCAGGAAAGAAGAAGCATAAGCAGAAATCAGGAAAGAAGAATCATAAGCAGAAATCAGGAAAGAAGAAGCATAAGCAAAAATCAGGAAAGAAGAATCATAAGCAGAAATCAGGAAAGAAGACGCATAAGCAGAAATCAGGAAAGAAGAATCATAAGCAGAAATCAGGAAAGAAGAATCATAAGCAGAAATCAGGAAAGAAGAAGCATAAGCAGAAATCAGGAAAGAAGAATCATAAGCAGAAATCAGGAAAGAAGAATCATAAGCAGAAATCAGGAAAGAAGAAGCATAAGCAGATATCAGGAAAGTAGAATCATAAGCAGAAATCAGGACAGAAGAATCATAAGCAGAAATCAAGAAAGAAGAATCATAAGCAGAAATCAGGAAAGAAGAAGCATAAGCAGAAATCAGGAAAGAAGAATCATAAGCAGAAATCAGGAAAGAAGAATCATAAGCAGAAATCAGGAAAGAAGAATCATAAGTAGAAATCAGGAAAGAAGAAGCATAATTATTGAAATGCAGCAGATGTAATATCGAAATATTGAGATATTGAGATATATTAAGATATATATTGAGAGTTGACTAAGAAATATTGAGTGATGAATGCAACACTACATCAAATTTTCATAAAATACATACAATATCATATAGCATTGAAATGCAGCAGATGGGCTAAGAAGTATTATGGTAAGTATGATGAATCCAACTACATAACATTTTCACAAAATAAATATACAAATAGATTGCATAAACTAACAAAAGAAAAAAATATAAAAAAAGAGAATTCCATTAACAATCCGTGAATCATGGCTTCCAAGTAAACAGCACATGGCTGGCTTTCTACAAAATGTTACTTTTGAAAATCCAGTACCACATTTTGTTGATGTTAGCCCCAATGGGGAATATGATGCCCTACTGGTTGTTGGGAACACATAAACGATGCAGAACCACTTCCACTGAATGTAGCCCTTAACAAATATGTGCCCAGTGATTTTCAATTTGCAACCAAACAAAAACTTGTAGGTTTAAAAGATGGCTGGTTAGCAACTAAAATGTTCCTTCATCACTGGGAGGTAGCACCATTTATTTTAGTTACAACTGAGTTAGGTATATGTTTACTTACTTGTAAGAATCATAAGGGTGGCAATTCCTTAAAGTATTTATATCCCCCTACCAATCCTGCTATTGATTGCTTTCCGACTCAATGTTCTGACAGACTGGGTCAAGCTGTTTTTGTACCTAGGACCTTCTATAATGCTAGGCTAGGTAAAGCAACACATACATTCCGGATGGTTAAAATTTGAAGGAAGTAGTTTTTTGATGTCCACTGTACGCAAGTGGGATATACATTCTGACAGATTGGCTAAGGTTGAAAATTTAATTATGGAAAACAGGCCAGACAGCAGAGCATTGATTCAAAATTTAATAGCTGATGAAACTTTGCCTTTATCAGTTGGAGAATGGTTTTTGAACACTCCATCCATGATTGATGTAAGCGGATTCAATTCCCTTACATTACCCACCCGAAAATGGGACCAGTGGCATTTTACCAATATAGTTGGCGATACTAGATTACCAATAATAATCTTGCCTCATAACCAACTCGGGGGGCGATACAGGCCCTAAAGCCACAGAGAGAGGTGAGAGGTCAAACCACCTCACAGGGAGAACACAGCTAGTCGAGGTTAGCGGTAGGGGGTAACACTTACATGGAGTGCCGCAATTTCAATCATATACTGTTATAAATTCTGTGCTATTATCATTGGAACATTAACATCGAGAAACACAAACTCTGTTATTTTCCTGACGGCCTTCGGCCAAAGATATAAGTTCAGCAGCCCAGCAGAAAGTGACACGTATAACCTAACCCGGTCGGGATCCTTGAACTCGATCCCGTCACAATTGATAAAGTGAGTAAGGAATATTGTATGGGTACATCAAGTTCAGTAACACTGAGGGATGCTGTAGATTTGAGACAAAGTATTTTTAAAAACCCAGAGGCCAGGGAGTTTTCAGATAATGATGATGATGGTAGTGAACGCCCACCTCCCCCAGCTGCTGGTCGGCGTCGGTGTGGGAAACCACTGTGGCCTAACGTTATTGTTTTTTGTCATCCTGGCTTTCATAGTCATGGTGATACACCCAACTATGTTACTATTCATGCTGGGCGTAAAGATGAAAATAAAAATATATTATATTGATACAGAATTTGGATTGTTATGGCTGGCTACCATTATGATATGTAACATAGGTATTTTGTGGCAACCTGTTTTTGATGAATTGAATGTAGATTGGCGTGGGTGGCTGCTTCGGTATGCAGCTCATTTTGTTCCGACATTTAACATTCCAAAACGTGTAAAAAATTATACACCATTTAAAGATGAGAAGACACCATTTGAATTTAAAACAATTCTTAATGGTAGCATTGATGGTGGACATTGTATCAATGATTCACAAAGGGTTGCGTTACTTTTTGACAAATTGGGACAGGTTGGTATAAAGGAAATACCTAATCGCAGCCCAGAGGCAACATTTTTAGTACAAAGCAATATATTAAGTGTTGAGGAATACTGGAAATCTCTATTTCCAGCAGGAAATTAAGCTGTTTTTATATTATGGAACAGTCAACGTGGTATATCAACTTCTATAAAATGTTTCTAAAAAATAAAAAATTCTTTAGGAATAACAAAACGTGCAAGCGAAATAGCTCTAGGCACAAGTTGGAATGTTAAAGTCTTGTTTAGTCATGGTACAGATATGGTAGAGAGAACTACATACAAGACCACATGGAGGTTCATGGAGTATATGGGTGGGTATGTGGATGGAGGAGCCTAGACCATTGAATAATAAATGTAGTGCAGGGAGATGTCGCGCCTAGTCTGACACCGAGAGGGCACAGAGAAAGACCATATTTACTCATTGGTGATTTCGAGTGCTTAATAAAGTTAATGTCGAATTTCTTATACAACTTATATATATAACAATATAATTTAACTAACATAATATAATAATTTTACAACTTTATCTCAACATGCCGAATTATTCTCTCCCCAAACCAGATAATTCAATACTAAACCGCAGTAGCCTATAGACAGACACTAACTATAGGCCTAATATAGACACTACTAACCGCACACTGTTCATGTTCATGGAGTGTATGGGAGTGTATGGGTATATGGATGGAGGAGCCTAGACCATTGAATAATTAATTTAGTGCAGGGAGATGTCGCGCATTAGTCTGACTCGGACACCGAGACAAATACATATAATAAAAACAATTCGGAATAAAAAAATAAAACATCTCTAGGTCTACTAATTAAATTGTTAAAATAAATATATCAATTAATGAAATGAACAACAATAACAGTGTACAAATCATCCAAATAACTGATTAAAGGACCTGAACTGATTTTACAATAGCGATGAGTTGTGCACGTTCAAAACCGCGTAAAGACTGTAAAAATTTCACACCGGTGTCTTTAACAAGTCACTTTAGACGTTAGCTCTTAAGCAAACCCAGCGGAGATCTTGGGAGTTGTTCTGGCGCCCTCCCTGTCTTATAGGTAACAGCCAAGAGAGAGGAGCCTTCGAGTTGCCTTATGTCTCGTCTTCCGAATTCATATTTCACGTCCACTGATAACTTAACTTATATTTTACATAGTTTGATCCTTAACTCCTTGCATACGTAGTAATATACCGCTAAGTTTTTTTACTTAAGCTCTATGATTCTTTGATTCATCAAGCTATTACTTCGATCCTTCATCAATTTTGCAGTCATGGACCCCACACGATTTTTACGTAATCGGAATTCTATGTTTGCTTCCTATGAGGTTCTATTTCCCAGATAATTTTTTCAATTCGTAGCAAAGTTTGTGCTTCATTGGCAGCAAGAAAATTAATTAGACCAAGTTTTATTCGCCAGGGGAATAATTAGAGTTAATTTTAAAATATTTTCGGAATATAACCGCTGCTGGGTCCACTTGTTTCATGTTTTGTCGTAGGACAGTCTCTAATTATAAGGACAGCTTTTCAGTATTTCAGTACATAATAATCTTCTTTATTTCAGCATATTGCAGCCATATGGTACAGTAAAAGATAAGATATATATTAATATTTAGCACATAGTATTATAGTATAGTAAAATTTAATTAGGACGTAAAATAAAATAAGTTAAATTAGTAATTGGACTATCTACATAATGTTATGAAGTTACTATATAATACTGAGACTGGGCGACACACCAAGCGAACAGTAGAGATAATTGAGTTTATAGATTTATCAACACGTATATGCAAACTACATAGAGCATGTCTATGTATTTCAATAAGTGATTTAATACCTAGATTAACAAGCATAGCACTGGCGCTGTTAGGCAAACCAGTTTCAACATTAAATAAAGGTAAACGAAATAAATTTCTGACTGTTTTGTTTATGGCGGTATGCAACTTATTAAAAACAGATTTCGTATAATATATTTTAGACCAGAGAGCATTACAATAAATAGTTGAGCAATATGTAGTATAAAGAAGTAACTTGATATGATTCGAGCAATTGGCAAACTTACGTATTAACATGTTAGCCCGTCCATAAAAACGACGCGTCTGTGCACCAATATCGAGGTCATCAGAAAAATCACTTGATATAATATGTCCTAAATACTTAAAGCTCTCCACGACTTTAAGTGGTTTTCCGTCCAAGATTATCGACGCGAAATCAAAATGTTTTCGCATCTTACTGCGCATAAAAACGCACTTTGATTTAGCACCATTAAATTTCATACCGTTAGCAGATGCAAACTTGCTACAAATGTCAATGAGCTCTTGTAGAGCAATAGGTGTAGAGGCAATGATACAGATATCATCAGCATATATTAAATGGTTAATGCACATATCGTTTAAGGAACATCCAAGTTCAGATTTACAAAGATCAATACTTAGTTGATTAATAAACAAATTAAAAAATTTAGGGCTAAGCGGGCTACCCTGTCTGACTCCATTGGAGCATGTGAATGGTAAGGATTTAAAACCGTTCCATAGCACGATCATGGTTTGATTTGAATACATGAAGATAATAACCCTAATAATAAAAAACGGTACTTTACGTTCAAATAATCTAGAAAATAATTTAGAATGATCTACATTGTCGAATGCTTTGGAAGCATCTAAGAAGGATATATACAAATTAGAACCATTAATTAAGTAATAATTAATAATCTCTTTTAGCGTATAGACACAAAGTTCAGTCCCTAGTTTGTCTTTGAAACCGAATTGGTTATCTGTTGTAGCCAGTAAGCAATCAATTCGCCTTAAAATGAACAATTCGTATATTTTACATATTATATTTGAAACCGCAATAGGACGGTAATTACTCTTGTCTGTAGTATCACCGGTTTTATCTTTAATTACCGGTGATATATAAGACGATATCATACTAGGAGATAAAAAACCATGAATATTAAAACCGGTAAAAATTAATGAAAAAAGCACCATAATCCGTTTACTGGCATAAAAAATATGTTCCGCGGTTAGGTTGTCAGGACCGGACGCTTTATTTCTATCCAACTTCCGAATGAGCTCAGCAATTTCGTTTGGCGAAACTACCATATCCTCGGAAAAGAGAATCTCTTTTAAGTACACTGCCTCAGCTATCGGTGGAGGTACTGAAGGGTGCACATGCGGATCGGAATTAGGTATCGTTGGGGGCACCGTAGGGGGCACCAGCGATGGTGTGGTAACCGTCGGAGACACCGAAGGGGGCTCCGATGTCGAAGTGGGCAGCCAGGTGGGAACCGCACCCAGCGGATTCGCCCAGGTTGAGGTTGGTATCGAAGCCGAAGTGGGCGCAGGCGGGGGCACTGAACCCGATGGGGGCGTCCCGGTGGGCACCGAAGTCGAGGGGGGCGCCCAGGTGGGTTCTGAATCCGCAGGGGGCGCCCAGGTGGGCACCGAAGCCGCAGGGGGCGCCCAGGTGGGCACCGAAGCCGCAGGGGGCGCCCAGGTGGGCACCGAAGCCGCAGGGGGCTCCCAGGTGGGCACCGAAGCCGCAGGGGGCGCCGAGGTGGGAAGCGAAGTCGAGGGGGGCACCCAGGTGGGCACCGAAGCCGCAGGGGGCGCCCAGGTGGGCACCGAAGCCGCAGGGGGCGCCCAGGTGGGCACCGAAGCCGCAGGGGGCGCCCAGGTGGGCACCGAAGCCGCAGGGGGCGCCGAGGTGGGAAGCGAAGTCGAGGGGGGCACCCAGGTGGGCACCGAAGCTGCAGGGGGCATCCAGGTGGGCACCGAAGCCGCAGGGGGCGCGGGCACCGGAGTTGTTGCCGAATTAAATATAGTGCGATAATGGAGTTCCCACATGTTAGCAATGTTCTGAGTGCCAGATGCTCCACCGATTGTAGTCGCTGGAGGGGACTTTATCGTGTTGTCCTTCTTGACATTTTGCCAGAACTTATAACAGTTTTTATCCAATAGGCCTTCCGCTAACTTATCGCAGCGAATTGTTTCGGAGGTACGTTTAATAAGGCGCAGCTGACGTTTAAATTGTGCCCTCGTTGAGCACATTAAGTGGAACAGTGGGCCGTTCCGGGGGCTACCGTTCGCACGCCAGTCGAGGAAACTACAGCGGGCCATGCGATGGAGGTGGCTCACCTGGTCATTCCACCCAGGAACAGATGTTTGGGTTGGACTACAGGCAGGTTTCGGGATACTAACTGGGATATTACCCGTTACTGATGAATGTAGAGCAGACACAACTCCATTATATAACGAGTTTAACTCACCCTTATGAGTTGGATTATTGCAAGATGGGTCCCTACAGGATAGGGCTTCATGTGGTATAATAATTTTAGCCAGTTCGGTGTCGGTAGAAGCTGAGTAGCAGCCGAGTTTAAACGCTGATGCTGAGTTCCAGAGTGGTCGAGTAAATGGAATCGGAATCGACGGCTCCAGTTTGTCCAGGGGGATGATACGTTCACAGTTTATTTCAACACACATTGGTAAATGGTCATCGAATACTAGTGAGTAGTTTATTACTATATCTGTTATTCTATGTTTCATCGACCCGGTGCAGACGCAGTGATCCAGCCATGAAGTAGATCCTTGGGCTGCTCCAACGAAGGTAAATGATTCCGAGGGTAACATGAGTGTGTCCAGTATCATGAGACCTGACTCCATACAGGTATTAGAGAGCTCACGAAAAAATGGACGACTTGGGTGAGCGTTGAGATCCCCTAGTATGCATACATTATTGTTATCTAGAGTCTCCGCAATGGTAACTATCTTGGCTAAATAATCGAGATAATCGTCAGCGTTATCGGCACACTCATAAGGTAAGTATGCATTAATTATATAAAACTCCTCACCGGTACCAGGCGGAGTAACTTTAATTATCATTAGACGAGGGTCAGATTTATCAACAATTTCAATACAATCATCACCGAAGCTTTTATTCCATAGGACTCCGAGGCCACCGTGTGGCCTTCCGATAAGGATATCGGATTCCAAGTCAACAGGAGAGGAGCCTCGCCCGTAATGATTAATGGATAGCGTATCGAGAATCCCCAAGTCCTGTTTGGTAAGGAGAGTTTCTTGTAATAAAATTATATCGTTAGCCTTCGCGAGTTCAGAAATCACGTATCTACTTGATAGAGTCCGAACGGAGTTTGCGTTATAGGTCGCGATTCGCATTGATTATTGAGTGTTAGATGCTTCGCCAGCGACCCCAGCAGTAGACAAAGATATCGGCGGAAGCTTGGCAGGGACGGAAGGATTTCTGTGGCCGCCAGTCCATTCTCGGATAACCATGCCGGATGGCCACTTCCCGCAATTACCTTCATCCTTTAGAATTGCTGCGGTTTCATGCGAGCAGCCAAGCTTGAACGATTTATACTCGGTGGCCCTTGTCTGCACTTCATCACAGGTTACATCAACCTCGAATGCAGATTTAACGAATTGACACAGTCGTTCAGTTGATTCACCTAAGTCCAAACGGGAAACGAAAATGTAGGATCGACGGGGTACCGATTTAAGCCCCGATGTAGTACCGGTGCCTATAACTGCCTTTGGACGGTGTGGCTGGGGCTGGGGGCGAGAGGTGAAACGTAGAGGTCGACCATTACGGCCAACTGTTGTCATCCCGTCGTCAGTACCCGTGTCTTCCACCGTTATAATTTCCTGAGTGTCATCGATCGGTGCTGGTTGGTGTGCAGGTGCTCCATTCGATAGATCTCGGTTTACCATCTTAACTTGTTTCGGCGGCTGCCGCCTGTTACGTGATTGATTCGAACTGGAATCGGGGCCAAGCGAGGTCTGGTTGCCAACGGGAGCCGGAGTTGAAACCTCGGCAAAGGAACGGGAACTAACCATCACTTTATTGCCATGCTCAAGGCAGGCAACGCGGTCTTTGAGCGCCCCCATTTCCTGCACTAGCTGCGATAAGGTAGAAGCTGCTGGGTTAACTGGCGGCAGAAGAGTAAAGTCCTCCACTACAAATTGAGGGCGAGGATCGAGGTTCTTAAATGCTTGGAGTTCAAAAATCGAGAGGATATCGCAAATATATTTTTTGCGCTTATTATCACCATTGTATTTCGTAGCAAATTTCTTAGTCACATCTCTATCGGAAATGAGTGATAGAACGGATGATCTCGCGTTTTCGATGTCCGGCGTTTTAAACGAGGGCCAGCAGGTCATGGAGTCGACAACATCGTCAAAAACAGCGCCTTTATGTACTCTCTGCCAAGCAAAGCAGAGGACATGGTCAAGGATTACATTGCTCTCCCCCATCGAAGCGAACTGGCTTAAGTGTGCCAGATCGATCAATAGCTAGTAGACCGGCAAACACCAAAATAGTCAATACAGCAATGCAATTACTCAATATGATATGCGGTACAGTACAGCAGTACAGCAGTACAGCAGTAACAATATTATAGAAGTCAACATACTGAGTCAGATCTGTATGTTGGCAGCCTTTAACCTTCTAGAGGCCGCTCTGAGACTGAGCGATAAAATTTGTTTTTTCCATGATAGGTTGTTGTATTATAATGAAATTAGATCTGAAAATAAGTTTTAGAAAATTTCATCAAGGTATAGCCGAGATATGGTATGGGAACAAAATGGGAACTTGGCCACTAAAGGGGCAATATGAAAAAATAATTTATAAAATTGTTCAGATTTAATCACTATAATATAACTATAATAACACCTATATAATATATATATACATAAATATATGTAATATATATCTATATATATAATATATATATATATATTATATAATAATAATATATTATATTTATATATATATTTAATATATATATATATTTAATATATACATATATATATATTGGTGGTTTATATACCAAACAACCCAAGGTTTCATGATCATGCATAACCCACAGTTTAATTATGGTCAAAATAAACGCTGGTTTCTCAAAATAACCGTAGTTTAAATTTACCCCGAATTGAACCACGGTTATTTTTGAGAACCAGCGTTTTTTTTAAGGAATAACCCCCGTTTCGTTTTTTCAGTGTAGTAGCATTTCAACCGCAAATCTTGTTTCATTCGTTGTTTGATTCGAATCATGTTTCGTTAAAGGGCGACTGTAAATTTTAAAATTTTTCGAAAAAACAAATGTTTAGCCATATTTTAACAGCCCATACTGTATAAAATCAAAATATTTTAATTTCAGTAGAAATTGTAAACATTTAAAAAATTATTCAGGGGGGGGGGGGGGGGGGGGGGGGTAGGCCTACTCCGACCGTATGCCTATGTTTAGAATAATACTTAATATAAGTTAAATTAAACTTACATTGGCTTCCACCGCGTGTAGACGGAGGGTCTGATGGACAGCGTTGCTTCCCGATTGATCGACGGGAAGTTCAAGGTTGGTGACCAGCGCCACCTAGTTCCAACTCTCCACCAGCGCAGCGTCCATGTTCGCGGCATCTATTCTATCCCTTGCAGTAGATGTTCCACGCCCATTGGGCAGGTTGCATTGTTATGTCGCTTCTTGCCATAGCGACATTGACAGTATGAATAAACACAAACTTGCTTGCGTTTTGGCATAACGGTATCTATAAAAAATAAATAAATTAGTTAACTACCAGACTACCACCGGTACCGAGCGAACAAGATACACTATCATGCCTATGTCCCTACATATTTAATTATTAGTTTTAATTTTTATTATATAGTATTAGTTTATTTAATGAATTATTATTAATTACAATATACTGCTCCATACTAATAGCCTAAGAGAGCGGCAATGCCGGTAGCAATTTCCACGGACATAAAAAGACAAAATCACCGGATATAATAAATTAATTCAACGGACAAAAAAATATGCGGATCCTTTGACCATCAGTGAATAACTATTATTATTATTATTTATTATTATTACACCCATAGTCAAAAATCGCACATATGAAATTTATTTCAAATAAAATAGATCATTAGATAAAAATATATACAGTAAGTAGTGGGGGAGGAGACTAACCAGGCCCGTGCACTTACGGTTAGCCATTCCATTATTTAAGTTAATTAATTTGTATACTAATCGTTATAAGTACCCGGTACATGTAAAAGTAACTAAAAAGTATTAAATAATTAAACGTTTCCCTGATAAAAATATTTTTCTAAAAAATATTGTTGTAAAAGCTTCTGTGGGATATAACTGGCCCCTTTGCTTCGCAATCCAGTTTCCCCCCAGGCGCTGGAATACTCTAAAAAAGGTTCTCTAACTGTATATATATTCCCCTCGCCCGCAAGGTACCGTTACAGGTGTTTTAACGGACATAAAAGTCATTCTGCTATATACGTGTTTTAGCGGACATGGTAAGGCAAAAAACCCGCAATACGGCAAATACTTTTACACAGCTTAGCCGTGATGATTCAGATTACGACATCCAGCAGCTGGTTGCTTAAATGGAAACAGCCATTGGACGCATGGTTCTTTGTTTGGCTTCAGCCAATCAGAGCGATTCTCTCTGTCGATGTGGAGCTTTGAGCCGATCATACTGGGATTGTTCAGTCTTACAGTTTTTTACTGATACTTTGTTGTTATTGCTGTCTAAGCCAGAAACAACGGCTCTAGAAAGAAACATTAGTAGGCTTAAGATTATAGAGCGTATGACTGTTATCAATTCACATATCAATTCACGGTTCATCACAACTCACATATCGGTCCATATCAGTGCATATCATATCTTAACCTACCGTCTTAATGTTTTACTGTTGTCATATCTTATATCAGTGGATTGAATATTATTTGGAGAACATTTATAAAGAACCCAAATTTCCCAATTTTCTTGATACACTACAGGTTAGAGAGGCGGGTTATATATATAGCGATTGCGACTTATATTATTGTGGTGTGTATTGAATTTAATGCTATTTGATAAGCCCTACATGAGTCCGTTGCTATTCTCTTTATATATGATAAAATTCATTGACGGTCGGCAAATTAGTGAGCAGTATTGTGCGTTACCGGTAGTGTGCATGATTGTGGCTGATAACTAAGCATTTCCTAAAGAATGCGCCTCATACGTGAATCATAAGCCTTACCGACTTACCGTTGTGATTAGTATAAGTCATATCTCTGTTTACTTAGATAGAGCGCCACGTCCTAAAAGGAACTGTTAATATTTCCCGGAAGTGAATAATATTAGTCAGAAATTAATTATTAACGATCAATCGAATAATACAATACCGTAAGCTTCACTGCAATAATAATCTAAGCCGACAGAATCCAGCCTCCCGGGATTATCCAGCGGGTGAATGGACGCGCACTAGGCTGGCTTCTGCTAATGTTGTGTTTATTGGTATTAAATATTTGTCATCTTCTAAAGTATATTGATAAACCAAAAGACATATAAATTTTGGCAGGTTAAACTGCTAAAGGTCTTCCAAAAGCGCGTACAATAACAGTCATTGACTTTATTGCAGTAAGCAATAAAGTTGAAAGTACCGGTCAACCGGTAAACCTGAACCGGTACTTCTGTAGGTCAGTAGGTCCAACTGTCAGAACCGGTACTTCTGTAGGTCTGTAGGCCCAACTGTCCTAACCGGTACTTCCAGTATAAGTACATTAGTATTATTTCGATTGTGATCTATAGTATATTGTAGGCTACCAGAGGAATAGGGATTGATCACCCCTCATTCTTTTGTATAGTTTACTTATTTCTGTCAGTTTTATTTCCTAGTAAGTTAATATTGAGCTGAAGACGTGTAAGTCTGCTCAGATTGTTCAGATAATTGTAGGCCAGACTGTTGTCGGATTGTTGTTGAGTTTGGAGAGATTACGGCGTGTGTAGAGTTTGTCTGATAGAGTGCCGTTAGTAAGTTGGGGCAGCCATATGCTGCAAGGTCAATCCCCTCTTAAAGAATAAGTCGTACTACCGTGTTAGAACGCATACTAACTAACTATTTCAGAATCTGCATATACTGTAGTTTATTTAGGCTTGATCGTAGTCTGCCAGCGTTTTAGCCTGTGTTTGTTTGTGTGGTCTGTTCAGGTACCGTAATAGTTATTACTCAGATATTTTGTAGGCTGGATTGTTGTCTAGCTATTATTAGGTCTGAAGAGATTGCTGCGTGTGTAGAGTTTGTCTGATAAAGCTCCGTTAGTAAGTTGGGGCAGCCATAGCGGTAAGGTCAATCCCCTCTTAAAGAATAAGTCGTACTACCATGTTAGAACGCATACTAACTAACTATTTCAGAATATACACGTACGGTAGTTTATTTAGGCTTGGTGGTAGTCTGCCAGCGTTTTGGTTTGTATTTGTTTGAGTATTCTGTACGGGTAGCGTAATATTTATTATTCAGAGTTTATGCGATTATTCGCAACATTCATGTCCCCAAGTTTATTCCTACAGTAATTGTGTTTGTTACACATACCGTTATAGTTAAATTAACCCCGGTACTACACGGGCTGCTTGGCGTAGGTAAAGACTGGTGACTTTGTGCTTCGGTCACTCCAGCAGATGCCGTGGTTCTTTTAACTGTTCAAGTATATTTAACTGCTGATTATTTGTTATACCAGTACTTGTACCTAATTTAGGGTTTAGTGTACAGTGCTTTCCGAAGTAATTAGTGTGTAGGCAGTATATTTGTGTTGTAAAGTGGTTAATAGGCACGCTGGATCTGGTAGTCCGCGGTAATTAACTTCTAGGTAGGAACAATCCGTGATACATAACGTAGTA
Organism: Nemertoderma westbladi; assembly: GCA_032718475.1. Taxonomy (NCBI): domain Eukaryota; kingdom Metazoa; phylum Xenacoelomorpha; order Nemertodermatida; family Nemertodermatidae; genus Nemertoderma; species Nemertoderma westbladi. The sequence continues at coordinate 19,604 of JAUCBJ010007188.1, forward strand.
CCTATAGCGATACGGTTATAGGTCGTCAGGCGGTGGTATTTTCCTATCTGGACAATGCAGTGTATTTACTACTACTTATTATTTTCAAATACCGTAGTACCCTGTCCGTTGTAATAACCAGAAATTCTAACCCTTTGTTAGGCTGGTTTGTAGACTTCCTGTAAAATTACCCTAAATATTCGTACGTAATATTTTGTTGTGTTTAATTAGAGATTTAATCTCACCCGTATCGTAAGTAATTTGTAGTATTAAGTAACTTAGGTAAATTAGAATTATCAGTTTTAGTGTCAAATAAATAGCACTTCACTGAGAGCGCACAGCTTCTGTGTAGTGACCTCCCAGAAATAATAACATTTAATTCAAATATTGACAAAACCCTTTTAAACGGGTATATAAATATTATAAATCAACTCAAACGATTTATAAATAGTAGGCCTGCCATACAACAACTAGGTCTCAATATCAGTTGGACTACTGCTTAAATAACGGTAATAAAGTAAGTTAAAGTAACCAAGTAACCCTAAAATATTCAGAAATTCAATTATTCTAAAAATAATTGACATACCGGTACTTACCATAGGCTTATTATATTTATTTCTATAAATTGGAGCTGAAATCATACCGGTATTCTGTAATTAATTCTAGTTCATAATTATACTTATATATACTATAAGTGTAAGCTGTATACCGGTATTCACGATAGGCCTATTATATATTTATATATATTTGTGCTAAAATTATATACCGGTACTCTGTGACAAATCTAGTCTGTAATAATACTTATATATATATTATAAGCATACCGGTATTCTAATATATTATATATATATCACGCTACACTGAGTAGCAGTATCGGTAATTAATTATTAGGCTAACAGTGATACTGAATTACTAGACTTGCTTTAACTGTAATATAGCAGTAGGCATTCGACTGTACAATCAAACATGGCTGACACAAGGCAAACTCTGTCAGATAGTCTCCTAGAAACAACAGCCTGTTTCTCAGATCAAAGTGTAGAGAATCCCAGACCGAGGTCTGAAACCCCTCATACTGTAAGAAGGGCAACCCCTGCAGTGGTTGTGTCAGAACCTAGGTTGGTAGAAAAGATTTCGCAATTTGCGAAGTTAGTGAAGCGCCGTTGGTCTGCCATAGGCACTCGGGCCCAAGTCAAGCGGGATCAAGAAGAAGCTATAAAACAGCAGCAACCTCCAAGCCAAGAACCTAGTCCTCAGCGGCCCGATAGCTCCAGTAGTTCGGATACTGTTGAGCGGACGCCCGAACGCGGAGCGAAGATGGCGGATACGGTTTATGATGAGCGGCCAACCTATGAAGAATCAACCGACGCCACTTCTTCTCAAGTGGAAAGTGAGGTGGAAAGCGAAGTGGAAAGTGAGGTGGAAAGCGAGGTGGAAAGCGAATTAACATCAGCAGAGAAGCCGCGAACTAGAGACGCTATCGACATTTATTTGTCCGACTATCAGCGATTCCTAGGAGACGAAGAGTTGAGGAGACGGCTGTCTGGACTTTCCCCTAATAGTGAAGGAACCAAGCTTGTGTTGGACGCAATCGATGCCGAAATGTTAGCTGCAAACCAAGCTGAATGTGATGAAAAACTCCGCCTCATTAGAGTCCGAGAAGAACAAGTAAAGAAAAGAAGGATAGAGGAACAAAAGGCGGCGGCTATGGCAGAAGCAGAAGTAGAAAGAAAGGCAGCGGCGGCAGATGCAAAAGCAGCAAAGGCAGTGGCAGAAGCAGAACGGAGAGCCTCTGAGCAGACTACCCAACTGGAGTTGGAAAATCTGCAAGAGACACAAGACAGTATAAATAAACAGTTTACTGCTAATCAAATGCAGATGATGAGAAAATCTACTCCCAAGCGCCAGGGATACACATCCTCGGAGGAAGGCGAGACCACCGATCCTGAAGGCGGAGGAAATAGATCTCATCTAAGTAGGCGTAGAAAAACATCTTACCGTCGCAAATTGCCTGATTTGCCCCCAGCTGTTAAAAGACAGCTAACTAGCACAGACTTAGGTAGTGCAGAACCCATAGAACAATTTATCCAGGTCAAAAGACTCCCTACTATAGTCGATGAACCTGAAATAATTAGGCCTGTTGTTCCCAAAGTCACTTCTGTGCTAGAGACCCCTGCACTTCCAGAGCTTAACTCTAAATTCCCTTTACATAGTACTACACTGCCTGTACCCGGTGGAACAGTCCAAGAGAATATCCCTGTCCAGATAGCAGAGAGAGAAATCAAAAATTTGTCTCCCGTCGTCCCGCGTCAGCCCGCTACTATGTTGGCGACTCCCGCTTCGGCGGTTGAGTGGGTGGAAGAGGGACGGCGGGGGATGAATCTCCTGCTAGGACAGATGCAGGAGACTGTCCACCAACTTAAGGGAACAGTGAGGGAAGGTAGAGCAGAGTTGCAAGAAGTGCAGCAAAGTATCGCGCTAGAACGCGACAAATTAGTCAATATACAAAAGGGCATACCAATACCCCCTGTAACATTGTGTCAACCTGTTAGGTCTGAAGTATTACATGCGCAAGGTGTGGAGCCTACACGCATCTATACTGCTAGTGAAGTTGAAACTCCTATAGCAAACCCTATTAAGGGTGATTATAGACCTGTTATTAATGATATTCCCTATAGACCTGATAATGATCCGATAAATTTATATACCGATAATTCGATATTAAATAACACGATGGCCCAAGAAAGCTTTACGCGTCAGATGGCTAGAACAGAAGCCCGCCAAGCGGTCAAAGTGGGAGAGATCGTCAAATTCAATGGAGATGAGATGAAATGGTTACCTTTCAACGAATATTACAAAGATAGCATACAGAACTCTGTACTATCTAACGGAGAGAAACTTAGATTCCTCATCAAGTGCTTGGAAGGACCTCCCAAGTTAATGGCGTTAAAGTTTATTGGACATCCAGATGGATTAAGACAAGTTTGGGATACGTTAAACATCAGGTATGGTAACAAGGATAACATAGCTAAGTATTTGTATGCAAAATTAGTAGCCCCCCGACACTTTCTTAGTAGCGGGATTATAGAGTTTTCCGATGAAATTCAAGAGATCTGTAGACAACTGGACTGGTTAGGTAAGTCGCATGAATATCAGAGTTCCATGGTTATTGGAGCCGTAGTCTCTACTTTACCAAAGGGTGGAGTATGTACACGCTGGGACAAGAAAGTGTTGTACATGAATGAACAACAACGACGAAGTCCTACCATGGCTGATCTCATGTCTTTCTTAGATAGTGAAGTAAAATTACAACTCATAAGGCAGTCCAGAGAGAAAACATCGGAAAATAAGGTAAGTGAGAAACCCGTTTCTAGGAGAAGGATAATACCAGTGTGTTATACTGACGACGGCGAAAGCCAAGCTTCTCAAGAAGAGGACAGCGGGAAAGACACAGCAAAATCTTACTATGACAACAAGAACTATAAAGACGTAAGTAAATACAAGTCTCGAACCAGTGACAGGAGAGAACAGGTAACAACAACGCCTCCTACGTCTCCTAAGAGAATTCACGGAAGAAAGCCCGAAGAAAGAACGAGAGTGCAGAACGTTAACCAAGTTAAGGTGAGTAACATCAAACCAAAATGTGCGCTGTGCGACGGGCCCCACCGTTTGAGTGCGTGTGCAGAATTCCTAAAGAAATCCATGGCAGATAGACGTGGAGTCCTGTGGGATAAGCGGTTATGTTATAACTGTCTCAGACGCGGACACCAGCGGCGAACCTGTTACTCTGACGCAAGGTGTGCTAAGTGCGGCGCGAAACATCATAGCTTGTTGCACACGGAATTCGAACGAAACAGCCCGAGTCAGGTAAGTGAGCCCAAATCACATGTCCAATTCAGTGATGTGAACGACACTGACCAAAGTTCTGAGTGGGAAGGATTCTATACGGACGAATTCTCCGATGCCAACGAATCCTGTTATCTAATAAATACCGCAGTGTATCGAGCACTTACTTACGAAAAGGACATCAACGATGAGTTTCCCCCAACTACTTTCGCCAAACAACCATCTTGGAAAGCTCCAGCTTCCAACGTAGGAATCAGAGAATTTCCTGTAGTTCAAGTAAGAGTTCACGGTCTTAACAAAAGCTACATAGTGAACGCCCTCCTTGACTCCGGCAGCACAGGAACATTCATCGATCAAGAACTAGCCGAAGATATCTTTGCTGGACAACCCAAATTCCAAACTAAGTTGAATATGTCCGGAATTATGCAGGTTTGGAAATCTACCATAACGGCAGATTACTATGTAGGTGCGTTGTCCACCCCCCAGGATAAATTAGGAGCACAAAGTATAAGGTCAGTAAAAATGGTGGCTATAAAGAACTTCGCTACTACCCAAGCAGAACTTTATAATTGGGACGAGGATGAGAGCATCCAACATCTTAAGATACCTCGATTCCAGACAGATTATCCTGGAGTGCAAATACTCATCGGCCAAAACGCGCATGAGGCGCTCGAGACATTGGAGAAACGGCCTACTCAACCGCAGCCACTACAAACCTATGCGGTAAGAACTAGAGTAGGTTGGTACTTCACTGGCCCTTCCCGTAGAACTCTCAAAGAGAGATTACCTCAACAACAGGTATACAAAGTAAAGGAATGGGAAGTGGAGAGCAGTGATGTGGACGATCCAACTGAGGGAACACCATACTCCTCAGATAATGACGATATTAACTCCAATGTAGATCTATGGAGACATTGCCTTGGGACGATTAATCCAGCCGACATTGCTTCCAGAGGAGCAACTCCTCAAGAAATGATAGATACTCCAGGCTGGTTAGGTGGATCCGACTTCTTAAGTAAAGAAGAAGAAGAATGGCCTCCTCATCTTACCCCGGCGGAGATTAGACAGGCCAAGGGAGCGGAGAAAGTAACACAACAACTCAATCGCCCAGCTGGTCGTTTATGTTTACTGGAAAGAGACCGAAAACTGTCCGGAAACTATGGAAGGCAAGATACTCTTCCTACGACCACTTCCCTAATCCGACAAATATCTAGGGACTCTATAACGTAATAACATATGGAGTGGGCGTGTGACTATATCATTTTATATTTGTTTTTATTTTATATTTATGTATGTATTATTATGTAATTTTATTATAATCGTTTTCTTTAATTTTATTTAGTAGAATGTTATTTTAGTGATTATTTAGTAGATTAGTGCAATATATTAGTGTTTATTACGTATGTAATTACTTATAATATATATTTAGTGCGACGGCGAGAAATAATTATTTTTCTCTTTCCTTACTGTCCGTATCATATTATAAATACGTAACTACAGTAAGATGAAATGTCCGTACTTATTAAAGTACAATAAAGCTCCTACTATATTCAAGTATTATTGGTAGGCAGAGTATTAGGAATGCAAAGTTCAGATCCTCGTGTCTCGGCTAAACCAAGCTCTGGGTAGACCTTGGAAACGACTTGCCTCTTCACACTGACATTGCTTCGTGCGATATTGCTCTTCTACCTTATATTAAATAATACATATAGTAGCGTGATGTCCATATAACAGTAGCGTAAAACGCAAATAAATCTGTTAAACTTTTGACCATCTGTAATTCTAGTCGATTAAGATATCGCGGCACCCACCGATATACTTGAAAGACAAATTCTAGAATCAGTGGTTAACGTCCCCAGACAAGTTCTGGAATAAATCGGTGCCCATCTTAAATATTAATTTAATATTTATTAAAATCTGTAAAATTCAGATCCGTTAACAATTCTAGTCGATTAAGATATCGTAGTACTTACCGATACTCTTAAAAGACAAATTTCATAGAATTAAGGATCCTATGTCCCCAGACCTGCTCTGGAATCAAATTGTGTCAATTTTAACATCAAATAATAAAATTCACAGGAATAAATTTAAATTCATATTTTAAATGAATTTCATAAATTGTCATTTTGTACAATTTATAATATTCCCAAAATTCCATTAATTAATAGATCATGGGAGCGGAGATTCATCCTATTGAGTGTATTAGAGTGCGAGAATCTCCAACATATAGTCAATAGCCGATAAAATTAATAAAATCATGCATAAAGAGGATATTGACAATTAAAGAATTATTATTAAATAGCATCCCAGATCTGTATGCATGAGAATTACCCTAATTCTACCGCTAGCATTCCATAATGTCACCATAGCAACACCCACGCTAGAATTAGAAGCAAGTTAAAAGAACAATAGAAAGCTTGTCCCATTGCATAGCATAGAGAATATAGCACACTGTTAGTATCCAAGGATACACAGTAATAACGTGACATTCTGGAAGGCACTGACTAACGGACAAATGGCCTGTATGTGTACAATTGGTGACAGTTGTGTGGAATTTGTGCGTTTGTAGGTGAATGTTACTGCTAAGGTGTGTTTACAGTAGCTAGTCGCAATTGTGAAAGTAACCCAACTCTCCTATAGAAAGAACCTAAAGTGGATTCAAGCCTTTGGGACGGACAGTGGAGTGACTTGTGCCGGTTATCGTTGTCGTACTGTTGCTACATGTTGGCGTAAACACCGCGACAACGGTACATCGGCGCTGAGGATCCCACTGTCCGGGGGCAAAGAGAGGTAGGCAGCGACGTCCGCTCGCCTAAACATAAACTCATTTCGATATTAACAAACTCAGATAGCAGATATGACGGAGTTGATAGAAGATGATCTTGGTATCAGGGAGCGATCTACTCTACCTTTACAAGCATTTGTGGATAGCTTGATACGCGGTGAAGCCGATCCAACCATTACGGAGGACGATGGTCGTTATATCGAACCGCCGACGTCCCAAGAGCAACTTACGCGTGAATTGGACTATCGAAAATTCACCGCTCACTATACGCATCGTAATAATATGTATATGGACCTCCTAACTACCGGCCATCCTATCGATTTACATGATACGGACGATGTAGACACCGAAAGGGAAATGGTTCTATTTAAATATCATACCCAGCGGAGTCGGAACGATAAACCGAGAATAGATCACGAAAATTCTATTCGTAACAGACTGGGAAGACGAACCAATATGCCTAGAATCTGAGGAGATTCAGCCTATCGCGCCCGGAACAGCGACAACGATTACATCCTAGAATGGTATCAAGGTCCACAGTGTCTCACTGCGTACGATTATCGACATGCCAACTATGTTTCTAGGCAACGTTGTCGGTTATGCGCATCGAGAGACCACGATACGCCCATGGACACCAACGTCCGCTGTTCCTATTTCAAAGAACAACCGACTATGGAAATTTATTGCGCGTATTGCAGATTTAATAATTTGCATATTTTTGCGGTTTGCCCTCAATTTATGACTCAATGTCACCATTGTCAACTAAAGGGACACGCCAGTTTCGATTGCCCTTTTAATCGCGATTTGGAAAGCGTAGATGAAATGATCACACTACGTTACATTAGAGCTTGGGAAGCGAAGGCTGGTTTACATCGTGATTCGCGCCATCGCTATTATCCTGGACGCGCTTACGAAGGAATTTATGCGTTCCATCCTTATCTATTCGCTTCTGTCGAACAGAAATCACGCATATCGAGTTACAGGAAGTATATCGACGGCCTTACGAATACCGAGCCCGTGAACGCGAGTTGGAAAGGACCATTAAACCCCGGAGGTTTCTAGCTGCCTGTAGTCCACCCACGGCCCTCGTTCAGACCACTCGTAAAGGACCCGTAAGAGCGGCTGTCTTAAAATGCGCTCTCAAAGCCGTTAGACCCCTCTCCCCCGACGTTGATGTCAATCAACCCGGCACTTCGACTGGCGGATACACCGACCATAATTCTACACCCTCTGATGCAATCATATTGCACCCTTCACCCAGGAGTTATAGCCCTCCTTGTAAAGTGGCTCGCCCCAAAGAGAAAAGGACTCTGGCTAGCTTTAAAAAAAAAAAAAAACTGCGTAAACGCCGTCCGCGCAAGAAAGACTAACTGTTTAGAGTATTTACGTATATTAGAAACTGTGATTTTGTATATTTCATAGACTCAAATCCCATTTTCTGGGAGCGGTGTAAAAGCTTCTGTGGGATATAACTGGCCCCTTTGCTTCGCAATCCAGTTTCCCCCCAGGCGCTGGAATACTCTAAAAAAGGTTCTCTAACTGTATATATATTCCCCTCGCCCGCAAGGTACCGTTACAGGTGTTTTAACGGACATAAAAGTCATTCTGCTATATACGTGTTTTAGCGGACATGGTAAGGCAAAAAACCCGCAATACGGCAAATACTTTTACACAGCTTAGCCGTGATGATTCAGATTACGACATCCAGCAGCTGGTTGCTTAAATGGAAACAGCCATTGGACGCATGGTTCTTTGTTTGGCTTCAGCCAATCAGAGCGATTCTCTCTGTCAATGTGGAGCTTTGAGCCGATCATACTGGGATTGTTCAGTCTTACAGTTTTTTACTGATACTTTGTTGTTATTGCTGTCTAAGCCAGAAACAACGGCTCTAGAAAGAAACATTAGTAGGCTTAAGATTATAGAGCGTATGACTGTTATCAATTCACATATCAATTCACGGTTCATCACAACTCACATATCGGTCCATATCAGTGCATATCATATCTTAACCTACCGTCTTAATGTTTTACTGTTGTCATATCTTATATCAGTGGATTGAATATTATTTGGAGAACATTTATAAAGAACCCAAATTTCCCAATTTTCTTGATACACTACAGGTTAGAGAGGCGGGTTATATATATAGCGATTGCGACTTATATTATTGTGGTGTGTATTGAATTTAATGCTATTTGATAAGCCCTACATGAGTCCGTTGCTATTCTCTTTATATATGATAAAATTCATTGACGGTCAGCAAATTAGTGAGCAGTATTGTGCGTTACCGGTAGTGTGCATGATTGTGGCTGATAACTAAGCATTTCCTAAAGAATGCGCCTCATACGTGAATCATAAGCCTTACCGACTTACCGTTGTGATTAGTATAAGTCATATCTCTGTTTACTTAGATAGAGCGCCACGTCCTAAAAGGAACTGTTAATATTTCCCGAAAGTGAATAATATTAGTCAGAAATTAATTATTAACGATCAATCGAATAATACAATACCGTAAGCTTCACTGCAATAATAATCTAAGCCGACAGAATCCAGCCTCCCGGGATTATCCAGCGGGTGAATGGACGCGCACTAGGCTGGCTTCTGCTAATGTTGTGTTTATTGGTATTAAATATTTGTCATCTTCTAAAGTATATTGATAAACCAAAAGACATATAAATTTTGGCAGGTTAAACTGCTAAAGGTCTTCCAAAAGCGCGTACAATTGTCAAAGATATTTTTCTACTGCCCGTACTGAAATTGGTATATTAACAATAAATAGTATTATATAATAACATGAGTTATGCCAAAAATAATCCAATTATTATAAAAATCTGTTAAAACTGCAGTATTTTAATAGGTCTACATCCCGTGCTAAAATATTACTAAAAATATTAATGTTTGGGGCTGATGCAGCATTAGAAGGTAGGTCGTTCCACATACTAACTATCCTATTACAAAAATATTTCTGACAAATTTGTAGGCGGCAAAAATTGTGTTGCAATTTATATTGGTGACCTCTAAGACCCCTTCGTGAAGCAAAGCTAAAAAAATCATCAAAATTCATTTGCACTGCACCGGTGATTATAGAGTAAACCTGTTTTAAATCAAACACATGACGTCTAACTTCGAGTGGTTGTAAGTTTAAGTACTCAAGTCTATCTAAATAAGGCACCATGGTTAATTTACATCTAAAAAATAATCTGCGCGTAAAATATCTCTGTACGTGTTCGATCAGATCTATATGTCCTTTGGTAAAAGGAGACCAAATTACTGTACAATATTCCAATAAGGGACGCACGTAAGATTTATAAGCACAAATTAGGGCTGCCATATTACGAGTACGAAAACATCTAAAAATCATATTGATTACTTTAGTTGATTTCAGAGCACGCTCATGGCAATGTTTATTAAATTTAAAATCAGAAGAAATCGTAACTCCCAGATCCTTACAATCATCCTCTGCTTTAACAAATTTACTATCTAGAAAATATTGCTGTTGAGGGTTATTGTAACCTAAATAGAGCACTATACATTTGTGTGGAGCGATATTCAACTGCCATTTATTAGACCATTCTGTGATTTTGTACAGGGACTGTGATATCAGTAAGTGGTCGCTGGATGGCGCATATATTTTGACGTCGTCAGCAAATAGTTTACAGGATAACCCTAAATTAAATATATCCGGTAAATCGTTAATAAAAAGCACAAATAAAATTGGACCTAGTACGCTACCTTGTATGGTGCCCGACGTAACTGGACTATAATCCGAGAAACTACTACCAACTAAAATACGTTGTGATCTATATGCGAGAAAAGCCTTTAACCAATAAAATAAGTCACCTACTATACCGTAAGAAGAAAGTTTACATAAAAGTTTTTGGTGCACAACAGAATCAAAGGCTTTCGCAAAGTCTATGTAGATTACATCAACAGTGCACTTTCTATCTAATAATTTAATCCAATCCTTTGTACATTCTAATAGCTGGGTACATGTAGACTTATTTTTTAAGAAGCCATGTTGGGCCTTATTAATTAATTTGTTAGTAAATAAGTAATCACACAAATCTTGTTTAATACACTGCTCCATAATTTTACACGCAATACAAGTCAATGAAACGGGTCTGTAGTTATATGGGTCACTCGAGTTTCCTTTTTTGTACAACGGGACAATAATAGCTGTAGACCAAATTGAAGGAAGGGCATGTGATTTAAAAGAAATATTAAAAATAACAGATAACGGTAAAGATAAAACTGACGCTAAATTACTGAATAAAATGCACGGAAAACCGTCAGGCGTACGACTTGTTTTAGAACCTAATTTACGTATAATTGAGAAAACACGATCAACTGAAAAATCGACTTTAGATATATATACAGATTGCGGGACCCTCCGCGTAAATGTAGGGCAATCGTTATTATCAATATTAAAATTGTCTGACAGAACCTTAGCGAAAATATCAGCCTTGACGGCATCATCTACAATTGTGGCACCATTAAATGAAAGAGGTGAAATTCCCTGTCTAAATTTGCACTTTAAGTTTACGTAATTAAACAAAACATTCGCCTTTCCACTGTTTAGAATTTTATATTCTCGTAAACATTCAGATCGGAGAATTGCCTCCGACAGTTCCTTACAACAACGGTTGTAATCTGATTTACCGATCTCCGTGTGGCGCCGGCGCCAAAGTAACTTTTTCTTTCGTTGTAGTGCGCGAATGTGATGTGGGTACACCTTTTTCTTAGTGTTTAGTAGTTTGTATGGTACAAATTTATCAACACCGTCTTTAAGTACTGTTGAAAAAACGTTCCAAAATTCATCAATCGTACTGCAGGAGTCAAAATTGAGGTGCCAATTAATGTTCGAAATGTAATGGGAAAATCCTACAAAATCAGCATTTTTAAAATCGTAAAAACCCAAATTGTTAACTGGATTTAAAATGTCTGGTCCTAAAGTATAAAAGTTTACAATTGAGTGGTCACTGGTTGAAAAAGTATGCCCTACTTCAACATCAGACACAATTGATTCGTCAGAAACTAAAATTATATCTAAAATATTATCCTCACGAGTGGGTCTTGTAACCAGTTGATCAAAACCATTTTCTAAAATAAATAAAGAAAACTGTTCGTAGTTGTGGCTTGATGGGTAATTAAAATCCTTCCAGTTAAAATCAGGCAGATTGAAATCACCTACCACGAGACAAGGTTGGGTGACGTCGCACAGCGATGAGATACATTGCCTCAGTTTGCAGTCCAGTTCCAACTTCTCCGCTCTCTCTTCTCCGGTTTCAGAATCTGGGGTTCTGTAGGCGCAAACCATACGGAAAGGTGTCGACCCGAGAAAATCGACAGCGACCACCTCGAGTCCATCCAGGTTGTTAGGGAGAGGAACATTCACACAACGAATGTTGTTGCGCACCAGTATTGTCACCCCGCCGCCAAGAGAGGGGCGATCTTTTCGAAAAACCTGATGCTGTTTGAAACCCACCATTGAATCAGTGACCGATCCGTCCAACCAAGTCTCGGTGATAGCGAGGACGTCGTAATTAGAGGAAACGATCAAATGTTCGAGATAGTGTATCTTGTTTTTCAGCGATCTAGAGTTCAGTAGACAACATTTCAGGCGCGGATCTGTATTGCCTCCTCCCCTCTCTAGTTTTCCTCTTGGTCGGCAGTAGTGTTGTTTTCTTCGGTTGTTGCCTGTGCTGGAGATTTAGCGGCGGGCGTTGGCAATCTCCACTTCCTATCGCGTTTCCATTTCCCATTCTCGTCCGGGGTATACCGCCAAATAGACCCGTCTTGCCGTAAGCTGTAACTCTCCGAGTCGAGATCAGCCGCTAAGTTTAGTTGTTGCAACGTTTTCTTCCGTTCTCTAAACAGCTTCAGTTGCTCCTTAGATTGACTCGGTCTGATTTTTAGGTTTTTGATTATTTACGGTACAGTTCCAGAACTCTTTGCTTCTTCGAAACCCGACCGAAAGTTCCGCGCTTCGCTTTCCGAAGTGAAAGTAACTTTCACAATGCGCTCCTTATCATCGGTTTGTCGCCCCAGCCGTTGAAACTCGTTTATCGAAGAAGAGTTTACATTGGATGCCACACAGACATCGTTTACCGCTTGTCTGTCGGCCGCCAGGTTCGCTGATTCAGGCAAACGAGAGATTATCACCTCTCTTTTCAGTTTCTCTGAAGATAATGCTTCTTTAACTGAGGACTCCACAACTTGTGACAGCACAATGTTATTCCGTGCCGAGTTCCGAGATCCGCGGGTTCGAGCCTTCCGGCTTTTCTTATTGTTTCGTCGCGTTTCCCATTCTCCCTCGTCGTCGCTGACTTCCTCGCTCTCCTCCGCTGACAAGTCGGAGTCGCAAACTACCCCGAGATGTGCTTTAACGGAACCGATTTCCGCCACTACTGATTCGATGAGTTTCGTTTGATTTTCGACAATGAGTTTTAACTCGTTTACAGTTGATCGATTGCTCGTCGCCTCCTCCTCTGCCGCAGTGACCACTTGAACGAAGGTTGCACACTTGCTGCAAAACCATTTAAATTGGCTGTACCTGTTAAACTTTTCGAGTAATTCGGAAACAAGTTTATACGACGGAAGTGAAATGTTCTCACATTTGGCGTGGAACCAAACCTTACAACCGTCACATGTAATACCGTTGTCTTGATCCTGTACCAGGAAGGATCATCGTCCGCAATTATATGTGCTTAGGTCGGCTACGCTGCCGGCACGTGTACCGGGTTGCGCAGATTTGTGGACTATGCCGCCACCAGCCGCTCTAGGAGAAGTTGTTGGCGTTGCAAGTCGAGCAGAATTTCGAGGAGGAACAGTAGGTTGGCGAATAGTTTCTTTGGGTCGGCGCGTTGTCGCCATTCCCGGTAAAACAGTTCAACAGTTTGTGATATTTAAAACAAACCAAATTTAAAAATTCCGTACGGCAATATCGGTACGGGTATAGCAGTATATCAGTATACCCAGTAGTGTCTACACTACAAGTTTTACTTCTATACCCACTAACTACTCCCACAGCACAGCCCACCAACCCCCCCCGCCCCCCCCTACCTCCCACTATCTCTCACTCCCCACCTCTCTCTCACAGAGCTGTCCTACCAAACCTATCTTATCTCCCTATCGAACCTGTTGTATTACATCTAACCAATATTAGTTATTAGTTAACTTCTCTACCTTTGTGAAGAGCCTATGAATTTCCACGGTTACACCAAATAATTCCACTACTAATGACTCACAACCAGATAGCTTATCCAGCGGCTTTCATTGATTGGCTAAACTCTTGGCTATCATTTGGTTACATGTTATGCCTGCACTGCCTATAAGCAAACCAACAACAATAATCTGTACATTATTACTGTTCTGGGTTTGTGTATTGCGTTATTTTATATATAGATAGCTAATGGCCTGAATGTAGATCGATCGCACATCAACCACTTTTCATCATATTTGTTTAGGCCTAAGGCAGCAAGGCAGGTATCAGGTAGCATACTGTAACCGTATTTATATTAATTAATTTCTTCGATTTTAGGTGTAAGCATAAGTACTTTGTAAACATAGGCCTGTCCACCTGTTGCTTCTATGCTATATCAGTTCAGTAAATGGTAAGCCAATACTTAGGCTGTTAGGCCAACAGCATTGGTTCTGTGGTTTGGAAGCAGTGGAATTGTGCACTGGAAGGCACCCAACCACCCAGGTAGTTGTCTGGTGGTACTTTAAATTAATCAAATAGCTGAATAGTCTGATAGTGTAATAAATCAAGAACTAAAGCCCGGTTTCCATGATTTAACATTAGCTACAGTACTATAGCTATGTGCCGCACTGAAAATGGCCAATGAAGTGGCCACTGAAGTGGCCACTGAAAATTGCAAATAAGGCTAGCTGCAGTAATACTACAGCATCAATAGTAGGCCTACTACACTAATTAATACTACAATAGTAATACTAGCAGTTGGCCGCGGCTCACAGCTACCTCTTATTGTATTTCAGATACTGTTATCTGGGTTCTCGGATACTGTTGAGCGGACGCCCGAACGCGGAGCGAAGATGGCGGATACGGTTTATGATGAGCGGCCAACCTATGAAGAATCAACCGACGCCACTTCTTCTCAAGTGGAAAGTGAGGTGGAAAGCGAAGTGGAAAGTGAGGTGGAAAGCGAGGTGGAAAGCGAATTAACATCAGCAGAGAAGCCGCGAACTAGAGACGCTATCGACATTTATTTGTCCGACTATCAGCGATTCCTAGGAGACGAAGAGTTGAGGAGACGGCTGTCTGGACTTTCCCCTAATGACTTTCCCCTAATAGTGAAGGAACCAAGCTTGTGTTGGACGCAATCGATGCCGAAATGTTAGCTGCAAACCAAGCTGAATGTGATGAAAAACTCCGCCTCATTAGAGTCCGAGAAGAACAAGTAAAGAAAAGAAGGATAGAGGAACAAAAGGCGGCGGCTATGGCAGAAGCAGAAGTAGAAAGAAAGGCAGCGGCGGCAGATGCAAAAGCAGCAAAGGCAGTGGCAGAAGCAGAACGGAGAGCCTCTGAGCAGACTACCCAACTGGAGTTGGAAAATCTGCAAGAGACACAAGACAGTATAAATAAACAGTTTACTGCTAATCAAATGCAGATGATGAGAAAATCTACTCCCAAGCGCCAGGGATACACATCCTCGGAGGAAGGCGAGACCACCGATCCTGAAGGCGGAGGAAATAGATCTCATCTAAGTAGGCGTAGAAAAACATCTTACCGTCGCAAATTGCCTGATTTGCCCCCAGCTGTTAAAAGACAGCTAACTAGCACAGACTTAGGTAGTGCAGAACCCATAGAACAATTTATCCAGGTCAAAAGACTCCCTACTATAGTCGATGAACCTGAAATAATTAGGCCTGTTGTTCCCAAAGTCACTTCTGTGCTAGAGACCCCTGCACTTCCAGAGCTTAACTCTAAATTCCCTTTACATAGTACTACACTGCCTGTACCCGGTGGAACAGTCCAAGAGAATATCCCTGTCCAGATAGCAGAGAGAGAAATCAAAAATTTGTCTCCCGTCGTCCCGCGTCAGCCCGCTACTATGTTGGCGACTCCCGCTTCGGCGGTTGAGTGGGTGGAAGAGGGACGGCGGGGG
>JAUCBJ010007189.1:0-21315 GCA_032718475.1 Nemertoderma westbladi
CAATTTATCCAAAATATTGTCCGGAATTCTGTAATTCTGGGTGTCCATTAAATTTGTCTGTCTTCCTATTTGACTGTTCCAAAGTCGCCCGGACGTCCGGATGCCCGGACGTCTGGGTACTAGGATGTCCGGACATCCCAAAATCCAGCAAAAATGTCCGAATTTCCGGTAATTTGTCCAAAATATTGTCCGGAATTCTGCAAATCCGGGTTACCTTTAAATTTGTCTGTCTGCCTATTTGACTGTTCCAAAGTTGCCCGGACGACCGGACGTCCGGGCACTAGGATGCCCGACATCCAATTGTAACAAGTTCCACCATGCCGTGATCTATGGTTATCCCCACTTTTATAGTTGCTGGCATATCACCCTTTTCCTTCTCCAGCTTCTCTCCTGTAATGGTGTCCCCCTATAAATCTTTGTTGTGGTTGCATCGGATGTGGGTGGTAGTGGTGCTTAGTGTAATTTCTACTTGGATATCTATCGGGGTAGCCATTCATTGTATTGCTTCTGAAAGTTATTTGATGGTCTGGATGTGACTTATAGCTATTGCCAATAACATCTGAGTATGTGAATCTTGATCCAGAGTTATTCCAAAACTCTTCTGGATTATGTTTATCATTTTCATGACCGACGGGAAGTTTCCCTCACAGTTTCACACTTCAGTATCACTAGAGGGAGCCCAACGGCTCCTCAGGTCATTAGAAAATGCTGCTTCTAGTGTTGGTCTTTTTATTAACTCCAGAAAGACCAAAATTTTGACAGTTAACTTTGAAAGTCCTCAGCAAGTCTCTGATCGGATGATCATAAGCTCAAAGGATGGTATGCTTGAGCATGAGGACGACTTCTGTTTCCTGGGATCATGGATCCGGAAGTTAGGTGAGGACCTTCGAATACGTAAGGGAAAGGCATGGGCAGCCTTGAATAGGCTTTCCAGGATTTGGAAGTCACCGAGAATTAATCGGAAACTTAAGGTCCGATTGTTTAGAGCAGCAGTAGCTCCAGTACTCCTCTATGGGAGTCCATGCTGGGCTCTAACTGCTGAGGACACCAAATCTCTGGATGGCACATTCACAAGAATGCTACACCGGGTTCATTGTGTCAAGTACAATGCACACATCTCCAACCAGACACTATATAACATTGGAGGTGTCTCATTGGTTCCCCCAAGCTTGACACTAGAACAAAATCACCTCCGCATTGCAGGACATTGCTTTCGCCGTGAGGACCAGCCAGTGCATAGTCTTGTACTTTGGCAGCCTCATGGAGTGAATAAGCATGGTGGACAGCCCATGACTTTCTTGAGACACATCTTAAAGGACACTGGCCTTGAAGATGCGGATGATCTAGCAAATGTCATGGGTGATAGGGAGTTGTGGCGGCACAATTTTGTCGACAAGCTGGCACGCATTCTTAAAAATGCAGCTGCAATACAGCATGCCCATCCTAGTAGTAAGTTTTCCTCTGATCTCTTATCCTCTCATTCTTCATCCCAGTATACTCTATACCCCTCTCTCGGTGTGTAATATACATCATCGGGCTGTGTTCCTCCAGGGCGACGGCAATCTCCCTAAGTACAACCCCACTGGTTCTCTTCTTCCACTTCAACTATCGACGGTTTGCTGTCCATTCTATCTCGGCACCTCTGGTTGCCCATAGCAACATTTCCTCGCTTGACTCTATCGTCCTCCTCCCGTCCTTTACTCCCAGCGTTATATCTATATTCATGAGATCTCGTATCTACCTCCCAGATGAACTCTTACCATTCTCTAACCATTCTCCTTCCATCTTCTGAGTGGGCTGGACGTTCTCTCGTTTGGCCGCTTGCGCCGCCAACGCTTCTCCCACTACCCGGTTGTACAGCCTCGTAGATATTCGCTGCCCTTCTACTCTCATCTGTCGTCAGGAGCTCCGGTTCACTTGAATCACCGCACGCATTTCCCACCGACATCTTTGGGGCATCTGTTGCCTGTTCTTCCTGGGTTCATTTGCCTGCGTTTCCCCCCGCGTTTCCACGCAGCCTTGTAGGCCTCCACTAGGCGAATTATAACGTTTAACGTTCTAACATTTATATAAATTATACCGTCATTACTTTCACCACGATTATTTATTATATTATTATTTAAATTATTTTGTTCACCGTTATTGTTGATATTAATATTCTCACTAAACGTATTGTCATTACCCCCCCCCCCCCCCCCCCTCGTCCAGTCACACCAGTTCTGTGCTTGTCGTCCAGTACCTGTAAGTGGAGTATTAACAAAAGTTTCCATCACCCATGGTTCCTGATAAATACTTCCCGAACCAGCTTCGCTCTCTGATTAACCCAGTTTTGCCAGTTCTAACCGGCGTTTCTGTTTCGCCTGATACTGCATTACCCCCCTCAACTGGGTGTGCATATCACCCCGCATTCTCTTACCAGCCATCTCCATCTCCCTTTCATCCCTATGGCATTTCACCATACCATTCATATGCCATCTCCCTAATACTCTGGTCGGCTAACTCTGCCTCCCTCGCCTCTACCCCTTTGCGCTCATTCATCTCTCTCTCAATCCTCTCTGTCTTCCTCGCCTCTCACTCTTTGCGCCCATTCACCTCTCTCTCAACCCTCTCTGCCTCCCTCGCGTCTTGCTCTTTGCGCTCGTTCACTTCTCTCGCCTCCCATTCTCTATACTCGTCTGCTTCCCTCGCAGCCCTCTCTCCATAGTCTCTTGCCACCTTCTCGGCCCTCTCTTTACACTCTCATGCTAGCTCCCACTCCCTCTCTAACAGCGCAGTACCCTCATCCAGCTGTTCATCTAACTCATTTTGGTCCAACGAGACCATGTCTAGCTGACACGCCAGATCTATCTCTAACACCCTTCTCGCTTTCGCGGAAAGTGTAGCGGACTTTTCAGTCACGACGGACTCCCACCATCTACTGGTTTTATTAATTTTATTGTGCCTGCTAGCGGTTTTACTAACGGATGACACCAAAACCTCTGGGTTAACCTCGGGTTCGGCATCGTTCAGACCCACCCATCCCACTAACTTAATCCCCCGCGCATCCACCAGATAAGGCCCTATGTACACTACACCATATGGCATTACCCCAGATCGCCACAATTCTAACAGTTCTGTGGCGACCCCTCTCGCCCTCTCATTCGCCAATTCCCCTGCCCAAATCAGACTAGGTAGTGAAAATTTCTATTACACTCTCCGAGTCTGCGGCTCAACTTGGGCTCATCTACCTTTCCTCCTGTCTTGGCGTCTTTGAGGATCCTTCTCGTCGCGTTATATCCCCGTTGTAGGCGATCGCTCGTCCCGACGTCTTACTCCTGAACTCCTTGGCCTCCTCTCCTCGCCTGGCATGGTACTGCCGGCCCCACTGTTGTTGTTCCGGTGGTCCGCTTGCTGCCTGTAACCGCTGGTTGGCTGGCAACACCGGTACTCCTCTCGCCGCTCCCGGTCCCGTGTCGACTCGCATCCCGCTTACCCGTCCGCCCTCCTCCTCGACAACCGAACCATCTCTCCTCGGCGAATCTGGTAAGGCATGCCAGTACCACCTCGTCACCGCCTCCCGAATTTTCACATCTCTATCGCTCGGGGTGGGCGGCAGACTTCCTCCCTTCTCCGAACCCTGGGGCATTGTTGGTTCGCTCATCTCGTTGGTGTTGACACCTGATACCAGACTCTGATTGTGAAATAGAGAATAGGGTGTTAGTTTGCTATCGTACCACTAGCTGATCTGGTATGTAATTTTATTCTAGAAACTTTGTTGCCGTGGTGGTATGCAGCAAATACCTAGCAATACGTGGCAAGAGCGCGGTAGGATGTTAGTAACCGCCCTTTAGCCTAAATGGTGTGCCGGTAGCGAATAAGCTGCCTTTGCCTGAGCAACTACGTCAAATTCAGACAGATCAGTTGACAGCAATGCCTACAGCGCTAACCGGTACTGAATCGCTAGTAGGGTAAAGTCACCAAATTATAGAGTGTGCTGATTGCACCAAGTGCACCTACACGTACTAGAAAACAGCACAAACTCGCACCTACCTGTAGGTGATGCAGGTCAGCTGTGGGGATTCTGTCTGGACTCAAGATATTTAACTCCTTAATTTTAGTTTGAAAAATAATAATTCTCTAAAGCAAATGAATTCTAGGGCGACATTAATTTCATCGTAATTAATAAGGCAGTGATTTTTTATGTCCTTTTATTTGACTTTTTTTGTCATTTTTTTTACGAATTATGCATGACTTTTGTTGTCCTTTTAATGACTTTTATTGTCCTTTTAATGACTTTTTATGTATGTATTTCTTCAAACTGTCAGACTGCTGATTTCTGGACTGCCAGACAGTTGATTTCACTATGCCTGTGCCAAAACATTCCATGATTCCATGATTTATAGACTATGAGATAGATTTCCATATGCGCCTGTGGTAAAAAGACTCTATTTAATAGTTTGTGGTTGTTGTCGATAATCGATTACCACATGACGTAGCAAAACACTCATTTTATAGCCAAAAACAATTACCAATTGATGGAAAGGAGCAGGTTAATGCCGAGTTTTCTAACCAAAACAATAAACAGTCACTTTACGAAATCGGGGAAAGGAGCAGGTTTACAGAGACGGGATTTTCTAACCAAAACAATAAACGATCACTTAACTAATTGAGGGAAAGGAGCAGGTTACAGAGGCGGGATTTTCTAACCAAAACAATAAACGATCATTTAACTAATTGAGGGAAAGGGACAGGTTACAGAGGCGGAATTTTCTAACCAAAACAATAAACGATCATTTAACTAATTGAGGGAAAGGGGCAGGTTACAGAGGCGGGATTTTCTAACCAAAACAATAAACGATCATTTAACTAATTGAGGGAAAGGAGCAGGTTACAGAGACGGGATTTTCTAACCAAAACAATAAACGATAACATTACCAATTGAGAGAAAGGAGCAGGTTACAGAGGCGGGATTTTCTAACCAAAACAATAAACGATAACAATACCAATTGAGGGAAAGGAACAGGTTACAGAGGCGGGATTATCTAACCAAAACAATAAACGATCATTTAACTAATTGAGAGAAAGGGGCAGGTTACAGAGGCGGGCCTTCTGTGCTGTTGGATGTAGTGGTGCCGCTATCCGTAACACTACTCAGACAGTAGTCATGATCCATTATTGATTATAAAACTAATACAGAGTAATAGGCCTAAATTATGTGAAAGGTATATCCACATTTTCCACAATCCTGCAATCCAGTTTGGCCTATCAATTATTTAAAATTTATTAGCCGTAATGTAGGCCTACCATTACCGTATTTAAATGGTAGGCTACACAGTAGGCCTATAGCAGTACCGGTGCCGGTACCGGTACTAAAATACAGAAATACCTGCTTTATACCTACATCTGTACATACAATACAGCAAAATAGTGCTATATACTAATACCGGTACTGATAGTCTGAGAGAACAGCAGTAGAGAAACCGGTAGCATGGAACCTAACATTAGACTTTCGGAGGACATAAAAAATAAAAAAAAGGACAAAAAAAGGATTTAAACGGACAATAAAAATTATTGCGAATTAATAATGATGAATCTCTATTAAGAGCATTCAGCTCATAGTAGTTTGTTATTACAAACTGTACAGTATCCTATAGAGGTTAATTAATCTATCGGGGCTTCTATATAGGCCTAATGTACTAACCTCTAGAGTTAAGTCAGGGATGTTATGTACGGCTTCTTCTAAAGCATTGACAAATAAAACTTCCTGCTCAATTGCTAATGATTCTGACTCTTCGTTTTCAATATCTATATCCTCGATGGGAGCACGGGAGAGGGCATCTGGGATCGCATGGTCTTTCCCCTTTTTCCAAATAACATTGAATGTGTATGGCGTCAATTTGGATCGATAATTTAATACCCGGTTATTATCGATATCAACTAATCCATATTTATTAAAAATGGACACCAAAGGTTGGTGATCTGTAAACACGGTGAAACCAGGGAGTCCTCCCAAATATAAATGGCATTTTCTAATCGACCACAAATTTGCCAACGCTTCAAGTTCCAGCATCGCGTATATTGTCTCTGCATCCTTTAAAAAACGGCTTCCACATTGGATGAGTCTTCACGTTCCTGACGACCCTTTGCTGTAGCTTCGAACTCAGCCAACTTTTCCTGGGCTTCAAGAAGACGTTCTTCCATATCCTCCATATCTTTATCACCATCATCGGGTTTTATTCGGGGTGACACACTATACTGTTATCCGATTCCCGAAACCGTTCGAACTTCTTCATCCAGTAGATGATGCGTGTTGATATTGACGTGGGAAATAAGCGTTCATCTAATGCCAACGCTTCATATTTCCTAATAGTATCCAGACCCGCGTTACACGCCCTTGTCACAGACGCTTTGTATCCACGCCGGGAAGCTTCATATGCTTTGAATATCTAACTTCGACGCATTATAATTAGTTTATAATTTATATTTATTGCAACTAATTACACTAAACAGTACAGTTTCTTAATTGCAAATGTAATATAACAATGTTGATTATTTATGAGAAAGCACAATGCGCCATATTATGTTTACAAAGTATTTATTTGATATTCAAGATACTATATAATTATCTCTCCATCCCTGTCCTATATACATACACAAGTGAACACATATAATAGCACTATCAGCTGTACGGCATCCTAATGTAATTGACTACTATTAATAATGTAAATAATGTCCCTCCTCCAATACCAATAAATGAAATCATACCAGGTTTTATTTATTTTATACTAGCCGTTGGGTAAATGTGTAATCCCGATATACTGTACGTGTTTGAAGGCCTTATATATATATCTCTTACCAGTTAGATTTATTACGCCATACTGACTTATGATTATTATACAGATTACACTTGGCGCCGTGTGTAGGATACGAACCTACTACAGTACTACCTCTGTACCGGTAGGTCTTCCCTACTACGATGTACTATCTGCTGTATCTGACTGCTGCACTGACTGACACGTCAAGCTGGTAAATAGTACTATTCAATATTATTTATATTAGCCTATATTCTGATATTGGATCCATTTATAACACTCTACCGAATGGCTAACGACCACCGAGACCCCCACTCATTTATCCACCGCTGCGTTCCCCCGCCTTTGACATCGACTCCAAACAGTCGATGTGGGACCTGTGGAGAGATGAGTGGGACGCGTTCCTGGTCACGTCCGGCATGGAAAACCTGCGGACTGCTGACCCCAACAATCCACTGGACCCCACGGTATCAGCAGAACTACTGCGCGTAACGAATCGCCAACAGCGGGCCGCCCTAACCATGGCATTCTCGCGCAGCACGAACGCTATCGTGAAGGGTCTCGGCTTGTCGGCAGCAGACAACCAAAACGCCGCTACCGTGATCGCCTCCCTAGATACCCACATTAAAGGAGGAACCAACAAGCGGGTGCCGAGGAGACCCCGTAAGCGTTCCTCGTTAATCTGCGAGAAATCGTAGCCAAGTGCGGCTTCGAGGCACTCCCTTCCGCTGACGACCACTTCAATGAATGGCTCCTCGATCAGTTCATTGCGGGTTTCAGCGATAAGGAGGTGACAGAGCAACTGCTCTGCCTCCCCAGTGGCAGCTCTATCACCGCCGCCCTACACCTTGCCCAGTCCGTCTGGACCGCCCGCAAGGATGCCGCAACGATATCTGCCCCTGCTGCACCAACCCCAGTGACACCCGCTGTGACGGGATCAATGGACCCCGATTTATCCGTTGGTTATTCTATTTACGCGTCCCCGCCGTGTGTGTGTAAAAGGGTTCGTTGGATTAAGAGTTCTTGATTCGCGTATGTATAATATATAACAAGCACAGTCAATAGGATCAAGTATATGATTGAATGATGTACCGGTAAATGAGTAAAGATATGGTGGCATTGTGGACGGTAATAGAAGTTGCCGTTCCGCCCTAACTGAACTGACTAACTAAGTAAAATGAAATGGCACAACAATTGGTAATATACTATACTGCCCTAGGTTGGCCATATTACTCAGCGGATGCCTGCCCCCCATTGGCTAATAACTCACTTCTCACCCTCCCATCTCTCTGGGAGTGTTTCCCCTTGTTGCTATTACTCTCTCCCTCCCGGAGGTGTAACCTCTGACCCCCGCTGTGTGTGTGTGTCCCTTTGGGGTTCGTCGCCCCGTTTATTGGGGTGATACGAGGTTGATTGGCAATCAACCTCGTACTCCCAATATTGCTTAAAGGCCCTGCTTGGCCAACTTTGTGTGGGATAGTTAGCGGAATTGAATACGCTAACACTCCCCCCCCATGCTATCTTCCCGCTGAGAAGATAGCATCCACCTATAGTGCGCTACAATTCCGCTGGATCCCGATCTACCATCGGGTGTGGGGTGGAATTATTTTCTCTGGAGCCGGCTTTCCAGGCCGCTCCCTATGGGTATGATATTGCTACCCCGTCTTGGTACAACTCTACCTATCTTGTACCAAGACATCTGGCGTCCCGTGTCGGGCCGATTGTGCGCTCCTCTCACACGACTTTTGTTTCCCCAACACCTTCACCACTAACTCCCCTCCACTCTCACTCTAACTCCTTCATACTCTCGGACCTCTTCGTCCCTCACTCTGCCTCCTGCCTCTCCCCCCCCCACGCTTGAATTGCACCCGCACTCTCTTCACACTATTACTCAACCCCCATCTCAGCCCACTTACTCCCGATGAGTCTCACCCCCCTCCTGTGCCGTCGCACTCAAGAAGTGTGATGTTGTCCAGTGTCTCGTCTGTCATAGTCAATTAGTCCCCGCTCCCAGTAGCTAATTGAGAAAGGTTGTATGACTATAGTACTTACTTCGTTTATATTTACTTGCTAAACTAATGATCCTTTACGTACGTACATACTAATTGCACTTTTCAATTTTTTAAATATTTGAATTCATATTTAGGAGTTCGCACATCTCACGTGGTGCCTTCCAGGCATGCCACATCGAAGTTCTAGTTCATTCCACCTGACTTCGGGAACCATCTCAACTCCTTTCCTCTGTTGTCCTACTCCCTTGGTCGTTTCTTGCCACTGCCGCTCCCTTGACTTTATCTCCCTTCAGACCTCTGACCCTCGCCGTCACCTCTTTGCTAATCCCGGTCGTCGACTCCTTGGGCGGTGGGCGCTGGTGTTATGAGCTCCTGGTATCGCTTCGCGGGTGGCCCCTCCGAGTGGCCCTGCTGTCTCTCCCTAGTGGCGTCCCATAGGATTACTTTCATCGCCCACGGCACGTGCTCCACCAAGAAATCTCTGAACTCCCCTCGGTTCTGTGGCATCCACCTGTCCAAATACCTTTGCGTATTTATCACCCCGGCATACGACGCGTAGGCATACCTCCTGGTAGGTAAATGGAAGTCTTCGCTTGATAATCTCCAGGTGGGCCTCCTGATTAATATTGAAGAAACCCTACTGGAACTCCTGGGCCTTCATACGTTGCCGTGTCATGGCACCGACGTCGGCCCACTCCTCGAAGATTTTAAACTTCTCTTCGTCTTCCATCCAGTCGCACTGGCGTCCGTAGTGCCCCCGAAAGTTGCACTTCGAACATCGGTTGTGCAATTGTGGACACGCCCCCATCCTGTGGCTCGACTCGCGGCAGTAGAGATAACTAGTCCCTTTCTGGAACCGGTACAGAGAGCTCCTTTCCTGGTGTGTTTGCCTCCCACAGTAATCACAGCCGAGCACCAATGTCTCCCGCCCCACGCCGTCTTTCGTCCCAAGCGATCTCCGCAGTCTGTGGAGTTGCTGGTAAGCGAAATTTTGGATGTTAGCATCCCTGTCCACGTCTATTTCCTCGCCCCTCCCGGGCATCGTCTCCCCGAATACTACCCGTGGTGCCGTCCCCGGTTGCTCGCCCAACCTGATGGTGCTCCCCGCGAAATCCATCGCCGGTTCCTCATGCACCCAGGCCCGCTTGCCAGGTCTATCCCAGAAGGCTCTCGCTCCACTGGCCGTCACCACCCTCCCGCCAACCCAGTCCGTGTCCAAGTGGCCTATCCTCCCGATGGGTGGCATCTCTCCGAACTCGTCGTCATCCTCGTCCTCTTCTGGGAGTGGCTCCAACCCCGGTGTCCCGGTGGATCAACTGTGTCCCTTCCCACCTTGGCTCTCGCCCGTGGCTCTCCATCCTTCTAGCTCTCCTAGCCTCCTTAGCGGGAGATCGCCCTCGGCGCCCGCTGGTTTGGGCATCGCCCGCGATCCTGATGTCGACTGTTTCGGCGATCCCACCATTCATCCTAATTCTCGCCCTAGAGACTCCCCCGAACTCCCTGACGAAGTCCAACGAAGTTCGTCTAAGGCCGCCTGTTCCTCGAAGCCGTAGCTCTGCGCCCTGGCTTCCTCCTCCCTTTCTTCTGCCTCTCTCCTCTCCTGTCTAGCGATTTCTTCCAATCGCTTCGCTTCTCGTCTATCCGCCTCTAGCTGCTCCCATCTCTGATATGGCGTATCTACATCCCTGTCTACCAGATTTCGGCAGTTATAGTACACTGACTCGCCTTTCAGCCCCGGGTGGTCTACCAGACCCTCGAAAGCCGTTTTGAAGGCTTTTCTGTAGCTCAGGGGTGACCCTGATAGCAGGAATGCCGTTGGTTCCTTCCCAATGACGACGGTCATGAATAGTTTTAGCAAACCTATCATTATCCTCGTCGCCGACGTTTCCTCTATCCCTCCGGGTCCAGCGTCGTACTGGTGGCCCCACCGTCGCCGTTCTGGTGGGCCGTCCGTCGCCCTCGGCCTGTGGCTGGCCAGCGATATCGGCACGTCGACCGCCGTCGTGTGTCGACTCATCCCTCTCTTCTCCCGACTCGTCCTCTCGTCGCAGATGGCCCCCTCTCGTTTGGACTACCGGGTCGTCCCTGGTCGACGGGTCCGGTGTCATAGGTCGGTACCGTCGCGTCGCGGCCTCGCGGATCGTTAGGTCGCCGTCCGGGGTCCGCGGCGGTGTTGTTTCTCCTTCTCGACTCATCTTATCTTTATTTCTGGTGGCTGGCAGTCACAGTTTCGGGTTTCAGAGTTCTATGGTTTCTATTACTGTAACGGGATCAATGGACCCCGATTCATCCGTTGGTTATTCTATTTACGCATCCCCGCCGTGTGTGTGTAAAAGGGTTCGTTGGATTAAGAGTTCTTGATTCGCGTATGTATAATATATAACAAGCACAGTCAATAGGATCAAGTATATGATTGAATGATGTACCGGTAAATGAGTAAAGATATGGTGGCGGTAGCGGACGGTAATAGAAGTTGCCGTTCCGCCCTAACTGAACTGACTAACTAAGTAAAATGAAATGGCACAACAATTGGTAATATACTATACTGCCCTAGGTTGGCCATATTACTCAGCGGATGCCTGCCCCCCATTGGCTAATAACTCACTTCTCACCCTCCCATCTCTCTGGGAGTGTTTCCCCTTGTTGCTATTACTCTCTCCCTCCCGGAGGTGTAACCTCTGACCCCCGCTGTGTGTGTGTGTCCCTTTGGGGTTCGTCGCCCCGTTTATTGGGGTGATACGAGGTTGATTGGCAATCAACCTCATACTCTCAATATTGCTTAAAGGCCCTGCTTGGCCAACTTTGTGTGGGATAGTTAGCGGAATTGAATATGCTAACACCCGCAGCCTCGCGGGCCAACGTACCACCACGCAACCGCCCATCAGGAAACCGACGCAACCGGAACCCCACATCGGCTTCGCGTTGCACCAACTGTTGCTACCCACCCCACGGACCCAGTGAATCCTGCCCCGGCACCAACGCCCGCTGCCGCCACTGCAACAAATTGGGCCATTACAACAGGATGTGCCCTCGCCAACGCGAGCCCGAGTTCCACGCTGCAGACGTACCACCCTCCCACCATCACACAGAGGAGGACGCGGCCTATTCTGGCACTGCCGAGGTGTGCACGATCCTTTCAGGCACTGAACTGGTGAGCGCCCCCATCATTTCTGCCTTAGAGCAACTGGAGGCTCTTGAAACGGTGACCGTGGGCCTCCAAGTCACCAGGAACCCAAAGTTTGGTTTCAAGGAGCTCCAGTTCCTCCCGGACTCCGCCGCCAACATAACTGCCATCCCTTTCCAGATCTTCTTGGCGTTTGGTGGGACCACCGCTAACCTCCGCCTAACCAACTCGGCGATCCAACCACCCCAATTAGCCAATGGCAGTCGTTCAGGGTGGTTATTCAAAGGAGTATTCCAGGCGACCATCCAGTGCCACTCGCTGCATACAGCTTGCACCACGGAAGTCTGGGTCCTGGACAGCCTACACCAGCCACTGCTATCCCGCAGAACTTGTTTCCTTTTAGGCATCCTCTATAGCCTGATTCTCTGTGGCGGCCAGCCACCCACTCGCAGCGCAGCCCTGCCACAATACGCACCAACCACCAGCCACACCCTGCAGGCACAGCAGCCACCTCCAACTCCCACCACCCAGTCACGACCTCCCGTTACTGGGCCGCCACCGGCGCTGTGGGAGTCCCTCGTTGCCAGGTTTCCCCGCCCTCTTTCAGGGGTTTGCAGGGTGATGCGGGGTGGCGACATAACAATTAAATGGTGCCTGGGGAGAAACCCTTCTTCCGCTACACGAACCGTGTTATCCTCGCCAACCTCAAGACTGCCTTTGAAAAGGAGCTGGACGAGCAGGTCGCCATGGGAATCCTGGAGCCGGCAGACGTTGAGAACGACCCGAGTGAGTGGCTCAGCCCCATGGTAGTAACCCGGAAAAAGGACGGAACCTCGGTCCGGATTACAGTCGACCTCCGGGAGCTGAACCGCCACACCGTCCGGCCCGCCTACATCGCGCCGTCCCCCTTCCAGGTTGTATCCCGCATCCCCACAACGCGCGCTGCTTCACGATCCTTGATGGACTTAAGGGGTTCCACCAGCTCGGCCTCGACATAGCCAGCCGGAAGCTGACAACCTTCGCAACCCCACATGGTCGCTACCGATACCGCCGATGGGGTGGCATGGCAGTTTGGATATGTTCAACGCCCGAATGGCCAAGGCACTCCACGGCATCCCCAACATCGACCGAATAGTTGAGGACATCCTCATCTATACGGACTCCTTAGAAGAACATGCGGAGGCCGTTGCCCGGGTCCTCGCTGCTGCGATGCCGCCGACATTTCTATCAACCCCAGGAAAGTGCAATTCAGCCTTCCTGAAGTGAAGTTTGGCGGCTACATCATCTCACACGGCAGGTACAGGATAGACCCGGAACTTACGGATGACCTTCGCCACTTCCCGACTCCCACGTGCCGGAAGGAACTCCGCTCATTCCTCGGCCTCGCCCAACAGCTGGGTAACTCCACAGCCGAGATCACCCAGCTGGTGGAGCCACTACAAGGCCTCAACTCCAGCCACTCAGCATGGCTGTGGCTACCTCAACACCAGAAGGCGTTTGAGTCGACCCGGGCAGCCCTGTCCAGCCCCCACTTCCTCTCTGGATTCCACCCTGACCGCCGGACAGAACTCCTCACGGACGCATCCCGCATTAACGGCCTCGGGTTCCTTCTCTGCCAGTGTGACTCAAGTGCAAACCGCTGGCTCACGGTCCAGCGTGGCTCCCGGACCCTCGCCAAACACGAGGCCAACTGGTCTGGGATGGCCGAATTGGAGGCCCTCGGTGCGGCCTGGGGGGCCCACAAGTGTCGTTACTTTCTCTGTAAAAGCTTTTGCGGACATAACAAGCCATTTTTCTCCGCAATATACCGTGTAGGTATTTTAGTGGACATAACAAGCGATTTTTACCCGCTATGTCTGCATGTGTGCTTTAGCGGACATAAAAAGCCATTTTTGCCGCAATGCGCATAATACTCTAAGGACTGGAGCTCAGATGACGACATCTATCAGCTGATTTACTGTCGACATGTAGCTTTTGGTTCTTTGTTCGGCTCAGCCAGTTCGGCCAATCAGAGCGATTTTCATTTTATGTGTGCTTTAGCCTTATGATGACCGTGCTAGGCATGTCAGTGTCAGTGTTGTATTTTTCTAAGCCCAGAACACCGGCTTAGGATTCTTCTGTGCTTCTGTAGAAGTTTCAGACTTTGGCCAGAACATTAGATGGCTTTGATTATCGAAACGTAAAACTATTACCTGACCAACTACTGAATCAATGCAACGCAACATATCAACACTGCAACACTGCACTGCTGCATTCACCGCATTATTTTACTTCTGTTATTAATTACTGTTAATTGGTGTATATTGTTGTTATATTTGGAGAACACCGATAAAGAATCATAAAACCCCCAATCTTCTTGATTACTGAAGGTGAGAGGACAGGTTACCGGTAGCAATTGCGACTTACATTATAGTGGTTTTGTGTGTATCAAATGCTATTTCATAATCCCTACATGTGTCAGTTGCTATCCTCCTTATATATGATCAAATTCAGTGACGGTCGGCAGATCAGTGTGAAGTAGTGTGAAGTCGTGTGAGGTAGTGTGACTGGTAATAAAGCATCTCCTAAAGAATGCGCCTTTTACGAAACTCCGTAGCCATCTAGTTGTGATTAGTATAAGTCATAACTCTGTTTTATATATTTAAAGCGCCATGTCCTAAAGGAACTGTTGATATTTCCCCGAAAGTGAATAATATTGTCAGAGATTATATAGTAACGATCAATCGAATAATACAGTAGGTCTGCACCGCAATAAGATCAAAGCATCCGAATCCAGTCTCCCTTAACAGTGGGTGAATGATCGCGCATAGACTGGTTTCGGCTAATGTTACTTTATGTGTACTAAATATTTGTTATAGGCCAAGGTCGATTTGTAAACAAGAGGCCACCTAAAATTGGCAGGTTAAACTGCTAAAGGTCTGAAAGCACGAACAGTAATAGTTTTGTTAGTT
The DNA here is from genome assembly GCA_032718475.1 of Nemertoderma westbladi. NCBI lineage: Eukaryota > Metazoa > Xenacoelomorpha > Nemertodermatida > Nemertodermatidae > Nemertoderma > Nemertoderma westbladi. The sequence goes on from JAUCBJ010007189.1 coordinate 14,879, forward strand.
TCTTTATTGCACTGTAGGCAATAAAGTCGAGGTACCGGTCAAACGGTAAGCTGTAGGCCTAACTGCCCAACTGCCCGAACCGGTACTTAAAAGGTACAACAGTATTATTCGATTTTTGATATTTATATACCGGTAGGTCTTGATATTTAATCAGGGACGGCCGCCCTGGTTTTTTATTGGGATTTTACTTATTTCTGTCAGTCTTATTTATCTGTAAGTATAATATTGAGCAGAGGGCGTGTAAGCCTGCTCAGATTGTATAGATAATTTGTAGGCTGGATTGTTGTCTAGCTGTTGTTAAGTTTGAAGGGATTGCAGTGTGTGTAGAGTGTATGTCCGATAAAGTACTAGTTAGGAAAGTAGGGGCATCTTGAGTTGTAAGGTAAATCCCCCCCGAAAGAATAAGTCGTACTACTCGGTTAGAACGCATACTAACTAACCATTTCGGAGTCTGCATATACTGTAGTTTATTTAGGCTTGACAGTAGTCTGCCAGCATTTGGTCTGTATTTTGTTTGTATAGTCTGCACGGGTAGCGTAATATTTATTATTCAGAGTTTATGCAAGTATTCGCAACCTTCAAACTCCCCCAGTTTATTCCTACAGTAATTGTGCTTGTTATACATACCGTTATAGTTAAATTAACCCCGGTACTACATCAGGGCTGCTTGGCGTAGGTAAAGACTGGTGATTTTATGCTCTAGTCACTCCAGCAGATACCGTAGTTCTTTAGCTGTTCAAGTATATTTAACTGCTGGTTATTTGTTATATAAGTACTTGTACCTAATCTAATATTTTCCGAAGGTAATTTAGTTTGTAGGCAGTATATTTGTGTTGTAAAGTGGTTAATAGGCACGTTAGCTCTGGTTGGCTGCGGTAATTAACTTCTAGGTAAGGACACTCCGGGTACATAACGTAGTACTTATAGTGCTGTAGAGCAAAAAGACTATAAGTCGTCAGACGGTGGTAATTTCTTATCTGGACAACACAGTGTATTTACTACTGCTTAATTATTTTCAAATACCGTAGTATCCTGTCAGTTTGTAATAACCAGAAATTCTAACTCCTTGTTAGACTGGTTTGTAGATTCCCTGTAAAACTACCCTAAAATATGTACGTGTAATTTGTCATTGTTTATTTAGAGATTGTAATCTCACCCCATAATTGTAAGTAATTAGTAGTGATAAGTAACTTAGTAAAGTAGAATTATTTGTTTTAGTGTCCAACAGGTAGCACTCCACTGAGAGCGTTTAGCTTCTGTGTAGTGACCCCCTTAACCAGAAATAATAACATTTATTTCAAATATTGGCAAAACCCTTGTACGGGTACAAATATATTATAAATCAATTCAAACCGATTTATAAAATAGTAGGCCTGTTATACATTAATTAGTTCTTAATATCAGTTGGGCTACTGCTTAATAACAGTAATAAAGTAAAGGAAAGTAACCTTTAAATTCAGAAATTCAGTTATTATAAAATAATTAACATTACCGGTATTTAAGGTAGGCTTATTATATATATTTATAAATCTAGGCTGAAATTATATACCGGTATTCTGTAACTAAACCTAGTTTGTAACAATACTTATATATACTATAAGTGTATACCGGTATTCTAATATAATATATATCGCGTTACATTGAGTAATGGTATCGGTAATTGATCATTAGGCTTACAGTGATACTGAATTACTAGACTTGCTTTAACTGTCGTTATAATAGTAGGCATTCAACTGTATAATCAAGCATGGCTGACAAAAGGCAAACTCTGTCAGATAGTCTCCTAGAAACAACTGTCTGCGACTCCGACAGGAGTATTGAACGTTTGACACCGAAGTTCAAGTCCCCTCCTACTGTAAGAAAGGTCATCCCTCCAGTAGTAGTATCAGATCCTAGACTAGTAAAGCACCGTAGGTCTATCATAGGCACTCGGGCTCAAGTCAAGCAAGAACAAGAGGCAGCTGTTAAACAGCAGCAACATCCGAACCAAGAACTTATTTCTCAGCGGACCGATAGCTCCAGTAGTTCAGATACTGTGGAGTTGACGCCCGAGATCGGAGCAGAGATAGCAGAGGCGGTTTATTCGGATCCCCTTCTCATTCTTCCTGAAGCTGTATTCACTAGGGTATTGATTGCGGTGGAGGAACATCAAATCGATTGGGCGAGAAGTAAGCGATCAACTAAGGACAGTTATGCGGGATACACGAAGGAGGAACTGAAGTCGATTGTCAAGACGCAATGGAACTTCCCCGGACCCGGACTCCCGTTTAACTTATCGGAAGCTGCCTGTAGCCGCCTCCCGTTTAACTTATCGGAAGCTGCCTGTAGCAGCCTGCCTGTAGCTGCCTGCCGGTGCCTGAGGATGGGAGTGGTAAATTGGAGATCTATTGTGCGTATTGTAGACTCAATAACTTACACATCTTCGCAGTCTGCCCTCAATTTATGACTCAATGCCATCATTGCCAGTTTAAAGGACACACAAGTTTCGATTGCCCTTTCAACCGAGATCTAGAAAGTGTAGACGAAATGGTTGCCCTTCACTATATTCTTGCCTGGGAAGCTAACGCAGATCTCCATTGCGAATCACGTCATCGGTACTACCCTGGACGTGCCTATGAAGGAGTCTATGCGTTTCACCCATATCTCTTTGCTTCGGTTGAGCAAAAATCTCGCACACCTAGTTACGAGTTAATGAAGCGTGTTGGCGAGAATATTTCGACCAAATTTGTTCGCAAGTACCTTAGGAATATTAATCCTAACGACCTTAATTCCTATAACTTGATCAACTTCATCCGTCAAGATCCTGAATATGGTGACTTGTGCATCAACTCGCATCCAGAACTACAAGAAGTTCATAGACGACCCTATGAATATAGAGCCCGAGAACGCGAGTTGGAAAGAACCATCAAACCGAGGAAATTTCTCACTACTCATGGTCCGCCTACCGCTCTCGTGCAAATGACCCGTCAGGGACCAGTAAGAGCTGCTGTCCTGAAACGCGCTCTAAAGGTTGTTCGACCTCATTCCACTGAGGTTGATATCGATCAACCGGGTACCTCAACCGGCGGATACACCGACCGTAACCCTAAACCTTCCGATGCAATTGTATTGCACCCCTCACCCAGGAGTTATAGCCCTCCTAGTAAAGTGGCTCGCCCCAAAGAGAAAAGGACTCTTACTAGCCTCAAAAAACTTCGTAAACGCCGTTCACATAAGAAGGACTAATAGTTTAGAGTATTTTTGTATTTTAGAAACTGTGATTTTTATATTTTATAAACTTAAATCCCATTTTCGGGGAGTGGTATAAAAGCTTTTGCGGACATAACAAGTCATTTTTCTGCAATGCGCAGAATACTCTAAAATAGCCCTGAATTTGTCCAACTACGCGACGGGAAGGAATTGGAGCTGGTGTGACGACATCTATCAGCTGATTCTCTGTGGACGTGGAACTTTTCTTTGTTCTGCCTATTCAGCCAATCAGAGCGATTTCCCCCCTTATATCTGACAGAGGCCTATGGAAACTCGCGCAATCTTCTTGATTACTGAAGGTAAGAGGAACAGGTTTACCGGTAGCAATTGCAACTGACATTATAGTGGTTTTTGTGTGAATTAAATGCTATTTCATAATCCCTACATGTGACAGTTGCGATCTTCCTTATATATGATCAAATTTAGTGACGGTCGGCAGATCAGTGTGAAGTAGTGTGAAAGATAATAAAGCATCTCCTAAAGAATGCGCTATTTATGAAACTCAGTGGCCATCTAGTTGTGATTAGTATAAGTCATAACTCTGTTTTTATACTTAAAGCGCCACATCCTAAAGGAACTGTTAATATTTCCCCGAAAGTAAATATATTGTCAGAGATTATATAGTAACGATCGATTGAATAATACAGTAGGTCTACACCACAATCACTATCAAGGAATCCGAATCCAGTCTCCCAAAACCGTGGGTGAAAGGTTGCGCACAGACTGGCTTCGGCTGATTAACTCCAGTACACTAAGTAATTGATATAGGCTAAAGTCGATTTATAAACAAAAGGACAACTAAAATTGGCAGGTTAAATTGCTAAAGGTCTAAAAGCGCGAACAGAGGTCGGCCCCCACCCAGCGCTGGCTCAGGCACAGCCACAAGCACCTACCCCACCTGTGGCGCCCCCTAACGGTACCCCTACCCACACCCGATCGGGGAGAACCATCAGACCTCCCCAACGCTATGCAAATAGCGACTATAAAAAACTATCGCATACTACTGTATTAAATAAACACGTTACCAAACTCACTACAAAGCGTACTCGTAACCCCCACCCCACCCACCACCAGGGGGGTATGTGTAATCCCGATATACTGTACGTGTTTGAAGGCCTTATATATATATATATCTTACCAGTTAGATTTATTACGCCATACTGACTTATGATTATTATACAGATTACACTGTAAACAATTTCATATGGCGGGTTACAGTGTTTCTTTTTGGGGCAGATCTTAGCCTACGCAAAGTTATTGGTGACCCATAGGCTCCCCTCTATTGGCTGTAACCGTAGGTAAAGTGTCGAATACTATTAGTATTGTACGAAATTACAATGTCCGAGTGGATACAGTGCATAATAGTGATTGGCTGCTCAGGTTCAAATCAGGCTAAAGGGTGTATCAATTTCGCATTGGTGTGCCCCACAACCCCCCCCCCCCCATAATAATCAACATTGACATTAAAAGCAATGACTCGAATTAATACCGCACTGATATGATTCATATGTAATATTAAAAATAAGGAGATTATCATAAAAGTTACCGATAGATCTTGATTAATCATAAATTGACACGTCACGTGACATATAAAGTCAGAAAGTGATTGACAGATTGATGTTAAATAATTTCAAAATTATCAATATCAAAATATATTACCGTATTATGATTTTAGTATTGGCGACAAACCAGTCTTAGTTTGAAACTCTCTTGTTCAATTTACGCTCCTATGACTCTCTAGGTCACTGATGTTAAGGCAAAGTTAGAATGTCCGAATGAATGAATTCTGAATGAATGAATTCTCCGGCGAATTTGCCACATTGCATCATTTCTTATAAGCCACTGTAAACAGAGGAAGGGAGATCGCTCTGATTGGCTGAAATATATGTCAACAAATAAGATTCCTCACACAAAGGAACAGCTGGTAGATTTTGTCATTCCAACTCTGAGTTTTTTGACAGACACGTAGTTGTACAAATTTTATAAGCCATTTAGAGTATTTAGCGCATCTCTCTTGTTCAATGTATTTTTCGGGTTATTTGATTGGCATCACAATCCCTCGGGGTTTAATAGACTCAGCATTCGATCGATCTCGTAATTCCGAGTTTAATCAACTTCGTTGCCATCGTTCCGGGTATAACTGTATAATACAGTAATAGACACCATCGCCACCGTTCCGGGTTTAATAGACTCTGTTGCCATCGTTCCGGGTTTAATAGACTCCGCCGCCATCGTTCTGGGTTTAATAGACTCCGTCGCCATCGTTCTGGTTTTAATAGACTCTGTCGCCATCATTCCTTTTAGAAGTAAAAGTGTCTGAGTCTGTACTCCCAGATATTCCCATTGGCGATATCTCCTTTGCAGAAGTGAAGGCTGCTGCAAAGAGCATTAAGACCAATCGTGCCAGTGGAGTAGATGGTGTTCCCCCTGAGGTCTTTAAAATACCTGAGTGTTTAAAGCTCATCTATCCCATCATAGTAGACATGTACCGTACAACAAGAGTCCCACAAGAAATGAAAACAAATAAGTTGGTGCCAGTTCCCAAGAAGGGCAACCTAACACTCTATGGTTCTTTTCGGGGAATCTCATTGATCTCGATTGCTGCAAAACTATACAATAGAATTCTATTAAATCGCATCAGGGATCCCATTGAGAGACTGCTACGTGGAAATCAGAATGGGTTCCGTAAAGGTCGTGGGACCATGGAGCCCATTTTGGCACTTAGAAGGATAATTGAAGAGTTATCAAAAAAGAAAGACAGGCATCTGGCTGTTATCTTTGTTGACTTCTTCAAGGCCTTTGATTCAGTCTCTCGCTCACGTATGTTCAGCATACTTTCATTATATGGGATTCCTGATGAAATTATTGCAGCAATCAGATCAGTATACGATGGTTCGACAACATTTGTGTCTACTGTTGACGGTGACACAGAACCATTTGAAGTGTTATGGGGCGTCCTCCAAGGAGACACACTTGCACCATTCTTGTTCATAATTGTGGTTGACTATGTTCTACGCATGTCCTTAGATCATCATAATGATGATGGGGTGATGATAACTCCACCTACTGGCTCCAGAAGTCGAGGAAATCCTGCCAAGTACCTAACTGATCTAGACTTTGCTGATGACTTAGGAGTACTCTCAGAATCATTAGAGGGAGCCCAGCGGCTCCTCAGCTCATTAGAACAT